>APFE030829982.1:29885-65792 GCA_000404065.3 Pinus taeda | reverse complement strand
TTTGTTATTTATTTCTAAATAAATATATTTAACCATTTTAAATGTCGTTTCCCTCTCCAATAAATATTATAAAGTGTTCCAAGTGGTTATAACTTGATTCGGTTAATATTATTTTATTATTCTCCATTTTCGAGATTAACTCAATACTTTGTTATAAATTGGAGGATTTTTCATTCATTCTTCACCACTATCATAATCATCGTCACCATTATCATCTTTTTTCTTTCAAGCTCCCATTCGAGTTCCCCATATTTTTGTCTGGGTTTTTCCCATATTGAGAGAGAAGGTCATTTTCTGAAGCATCAAGCGTATCAAAGGACCCATACCAAGGAGGGGTGTTATCACCAAAAAATTGATCTTCTAGCCTAATTTACTATATGGATTGAAGTACACCATGTAAAGCCAATTTTACCCTAGTAAAATTGCCTTCACTGTGAGAAATTACCTAATAAACCACCTTTATTAAGTAATTTATAGTCAAACCCATGAAGAATAATTAAATAAATCACTATTTATTTGATTTTCTTCTAGGAATAATTATTTAAACCATTGTTTTATTATTATTCCTTGTTAAATTTGACCCAATCACGAAAAATAAATAGATAAATCATTATTTTTCTTATTTTTCTCTAAGAATAACTAATTAACCATTAATTAATTATTATTATTTGCTAAATTTGACTAAATCCCTTAGGAATAATTAAATAAATCATTACTTATTTTTTATTCCTTAACTAATTCCTTGAGATGATAAATAAATTATTTATTTATTTATTATTTCTAAATAAAAGTTTAAATACTTTTTCCCTCCTAAACAAATATAATAAAATATTCCAAGTGGTTTCTTTCCCCAGGAAAAATCATCATCTTCCATTAATTTGAAAAATTACATGTAGTAGATGCCATAGGCATATGCATAGTTGTTGGTTGAAACCAGGTCCATAGTAGTCAAAAAATAATATATGTCCTGAAGCCATAACCATTAGAGTGTTGTACATATTCACCACACAGGGTCTTCAGAGTTCTTGCAAAAGATAGATAAATATATACATATATAAAAACCGAGTTGTTATGCCCATCAAAAATTTTGTGCCTGGTCCCTCTGAGGATATGATCTATTAGTGTATGGCCGATGGTAGTACTGATATTGATCTGTTCCTTGTTGCTCTTGAATCATGCACAGTCCTTTGGGTTGTGTTGTGGCCTCCTTGGATAACTTGTTAGTAGCCTTGTTATATTCCCTGTAAATGTGTTGGTAGATGATAGAGTTAAATTGAGCCTTGTAAACCATAACCTCATCTAGAATGTGTCTGAGGGAATTTGCATGACAAGTATTTAGGTTGTTGAACTAGTTTATGATGATTTTGGAATCCCCAAAGATTTGTATGTTATTGCATGAGTGTGAAAGTACAAAATGCAATAAATGTCTGAGAGTAATTAGTTCTACAAAATTGTTTGTACCCTTCCCCAAACCCATCTTGATTTGGTAATGGTGCTGCTCAGATAGGTAAAGAAGAGAGCCTCCCCCACATCCATGGGATTGGGCTGCTCCATCGAAATATGCCCATGAGATAGTTTGATCTATAGTTTTGGGGGCATGAGGACGTGCTGTAGTGGGTTGAGTCTCCTCAAGGATTTCATGATATGCAACTATAATTTTTGCAGTGATGACTGGCCATCGTGCCAGAGATTTGTGGAAGATGATGTTGTTTCTAGTCAATCAGATATTCCAACATATGAGGAGGGGTATGCATCGAGTCTTGTTGTCCAAAATCTCCCAATTCCAATTATTCCATGTTTCAGTAATCGATAGCCCATGCCAACTACCCTGTTTATTGAGGAGGTGTATTATTTGTTGCCACACCTGAACAATGAGAGGGTAGGTTAAAAAAAGGTGTTCATTAGTCTTTGCTACCTGAGTATAGAGGACACACCAATGCGGCCCAAATCGTGATCTGTACATGAGGTTTTCTCTGATTGGACTCTTGTTACAGAGCACATTCCACATAAAATGTCTTTCTAGATTTTTGTCCACCATTCAAGGAGAGAAGGTGGTTTATGATCCATTATCAGGTTTGGATATCCTACTTTGGGAGAGTATTTCCCATTCTTAGCTGGGGTCCAAATGAGCTCGTCAGATCCCTCTGTAATGTGAACATGTGCTTCATTGAGGGAAATTATATAACCCTCTCAATTTTGGTGCTAAGGTTCGAGGATACCCAAGTGTCGAGCAGAGAACCAGGATTGTTCAAAAATGGAGTTGTTCTCCCTGTCTATGATCTAGCCGGTCATTTTAATATGCCTCTGGTTTAGTAATTGAATAATATCTGGGGGTAGATGATGCATATTTCCCCCATCAAACCATGGATCCATGCCTATGCGTGCCATGTTGCCTTCATTGATATTCCAAGAAAGACCCTCTCGAATGTTGGGCATAGTATGGAGGATGGATTTCCAAATGATTGATATCCTAGTTCTAGGTCAGGTTGGGTCACGAATCCAATCCATGAGATGTTGAGGCCAGATGTATTTGTGGTAAGTGACTTTAGTCCAGAGGTTCTGTGTAGTGAGCAAGGACCATCCCATCTTAGCTACTAGTGCATGTGCAAATGTAGAGAGGTATTTTAATCCCCATCCTCCCTATTTTTTTTGTAGAGCGATTTGATTCCATCCAACCCAAGCATAGGGCTTGCCCTCTTTATATCCATTCCAAAGGAATCTACAACATATCTTTTGAATGCGGGCAAGTATTCCTTTAGGGATCCAAACCAATGTCATCCAGCATAAAGGGGTGGCTTCCAAGATAGTTTTTATGAGCACAAGCCAACCTACCCTTGAAAGGAAACGATGTTTCCAGTTTTTTAGCCTCTTCTCAATCTTAGTAACGAGCCAAATCGAATCTACAATAAGATAGTTGTGGGGTTTTAGCCTGAAGCCCAGGTACTTTAGACTGTCCTCCAAGAGATGTTGTTGGAAGGGAAATAGTTGCGATGTAGATCTGGCTTCGTGGGGTGATGTAAAGGAGAGAGTAATGGTGGACTTGGTATGGTTTGCTTCCATGCCGATGGCTTTTGTAAAGAGTTTAACGATGTCATGGAAGGTAGATGAGTCCCTCTAGCTTCCATCGAGGAAGATAATGACAACATCAACAAAGAGTAGATGGGTTAGATGGTAGAGGTCATTCAATTGTATCCCATGTAATCATCCATCCCTTTTGGTTGATGTGACGAGTCTGCTAAGGGCCTCCATAACAATGAGAAAGAGAAGAGGGAAAGTGGGCATCCTTGCCAAAGGCCTCTCTCAGCATGAAAGAAATGTGAGGTAGATCCATTAATGAGAACACTGAAGGTTGCTGAGTTAATGCAACAGATGATCCAGCTGATGAAAAGAGGGGGAAACCTATATTAGTGAGGATCATTTTGATGTAGAGCCAGCTGACCTTGTTGAAAGCTTTGGCTAGATCAATTTTGAGAATGGATCCTTTGATCTTTTTGAGATTGATAGAGTGTAGGGCTTCTTGTGTAATGCCTATAGCTTCATGTATTTATCTATTCTGAAGAAAAGCAAATTTTTCAGAGGAGATATGTCCAAACAAGATGGGACGAAGCCGATTTGCAAAGACCTTGGCAATGATTTTATATAAGCAGTTGCAAAGGGAGATAGGTCGAAAGTCATTGAAAGATGTAGGAGAGTCGGTTTTTGGGATTAAAGAAATGAAAGTAGTGTTGATGGCTTCATACATATGCCCAATTGATTTGCATTCTTCCACCACCTTAAGTAGGTCAAGGCCAATGAGTTCATAGAAGGCAAGGAAGAATTCTATGGGCCATCCATCCGGCCCTGGGATCTTATCTTTCTTGAACCATTTTAGCGTTCCTTCAAGTTCCCCCTCTGTAACTGGGGAATTGAGTTCCTCAATTGAGTCCTCATCAACAAAACTGGAGAAGTGTCCAGCTATTCAGACAATTTCAGCAATGGATGCCTCTCAGGGAGCCATGCAAAGATTTTTGAAGTGTGTATTCCCCAACTGTGAGAGTTTAC
This sequence comes from Pinus taeda, assembly GCA_000404065.3. Lineage (NCBI taxonomy): Eukaryota > Viridiplantae > Streptophyta > Pinopsida > Pinales > Pinaceae > Pinus > Pinus taeda. Next base: position 61,751 of record APFE030829982.1, on the reverse strand, counting down.
TGAAAGTAGATGCATTTCTTCCATCTTCCAAAGGCATATGCCAGATAGTATTGGAGATTTTCCTTCCTTTTGCGTAGTTTTGGAAGAACTTTCTGTTTTCATCCCTTGCTTACAACCAGATTGCTCGGCTTCGGCGTTGCCAGGTTTCTTCTCTCTCCTTTAGAATTTTGATCTTTTGGTTTTCCAATTCAATAAGCTGATCCTTGGCTTCAGTAGATGCAAACCCTCTATTTTTCTCATCCTAAAGTGAAGCTAGAGATTTCTCCATTGTAGTGAGGGTGTTATCATCTCTCTTGGTTTTTTCCTTGGCCCATTTAATGGAGAGCATTTTTAGCATTGTGAGGTTCCAGTAGAAACCTTCAGCCCAAGTTCTGCTTCTGGATGGCAGATGGAGTCGCCAGAAATCATTTATCATTTGGTTGTAGGATGGGTCATTTAACCAGGTGGAGTTGAATTTGTAGGGTGCCCCTAGTTTTTTTTGTGGACCCAAGATCTCCATGAATATGGGGGAGTGATATGATATCCCACCAAATCCCACCGATTGTCTGTAGAGGGATAGATTTTGTATGAGAGTGTCCTTAATCGCGAATCTATCCAGCCTTCTAGCTAATGCAGCTTCACCTATTTGCCAATTTCTCCAAGTAAGAAGGGGCTTGTTCATGGGAATGTCTATCAGATGGTGTTATTCCAGTAGCATCTCCATAGATTCAATGAGCCTGTCAACTTGTGGATTGGTTCCCCAGGATTCTCCATATCCAATGGACAAGTTAAGGTCACCCCCAATGATGAGGTTTTCCGGGGACATGATCGATAATTTGAGTAATCGATTCCAGTAAGCCTCTCTGTGGTGACATGGTCCATATACATTGACAATATGAAGGTCCACTCCTAGTTAAGATGAGAAGATATCCTTGCCAATAAATCTGTCCCCTCCCCAAGAGGTCCTCAAGCTTATGGTGCGAGGATTATATCCTAACGCCAATCCTCTTGATCATCCAATAACATCCATGGATTGGAAAATCCAGCCAGGCTTTAGGGAACCGAGAGTTCGGGAGATGGGGCTAGCTTCTCCCAAGGTTTCTTGTAGGAAGATAATGTCTAAGGATTTCGAATCAAACAATCTTTTGAGGGCTAGTTTTTTGGGCGAGCTAGCCATGCCCCTACAACTTCATGGGGGCAACTGTACAAGGGTGTTCGGTGCTCTAAGTACCCGGTCGAGTGTGGGTTGTCTACCAGAGGCGAATTCCACCCCCGCTATTAGTATAGCTTTGGATAGGTGCGATTTCTGGCCACGGATGGGTTTGTGATTCGACGGGGGGGTAATAAGCCCAATCCAGGTCTGCCATCCTATGGGGTGACAAGGCGGGATCTAAGGTTATAAGGATGGGGAGAAACGGGGGGGAGAGATGGAGTGCATGAGGGGACAAGGGGAGGATTGGGAGGGAGAGATGGGGGGTAGTGGAGAAAGTCAGTGAATGAGGGATAAGGGGACAGGGAATGGACGTAAGAGTGCCACCTAGAGATGCAGCATGCACATGCGATGCAGAGGGTGCAAGTGAGGAAATAAAAGTAGAGATCGAGGAAGAAGGAGTACCCGAGGTATGAGCAACCTCTGCAGCATCCCGTGATCTGGTCATTGGTGGGGAGGGTGGATGAGGTCCACTAAGAGTAGCCTGTGGGGTGGAAGATTTCAAACCAATAGTTGTTGTAGTAGCTGATGGAGATGGTCCCAAGACAGGGTAGTGTGTGTCCCTGCAACATCCTTAGATCCCATAGAGGGTTCCGTGTCCTTTCACACCAGAGGGAATTCCTTATAAAGATGTCCAAATTTGTGGCATCTGAAGGGGACTCCTTCATAATCTAGGATTTGAATTCTAGTAAAATGCCTTCATTGCAGAGTGATTTTTTCTTCCAGACCTTCTCTAGTGTCCAGGTGCACCAAGATGCGGGCTAATGTTCTGTTCCTTGACTGAATGTAGGTTTTGTCATAATCCAAATAGGTACCCAGGGTATTCCTGATTTAAATGAAGGCATTTTTAGACCAGTATTGCAAAGGGAGTGTTAGTAATCTCACCCATAGTGGTCTAGCCCTGATCTGCTCATGCTCAGGGTCAAAGAGTGGGCTCCATTGCTTTAGTAATACCGGGGCCATTTCAATGTGTCAATAATGAGATAGTGCTAGGGTGGTATATTCTTCCAGAGAGACATGCAGTGCAAACCAACCTCGGGGGAGAATCTGAAACTCAAGGAGGTCTTTAAAGGTATTTCCCCAGATTTCTTTGACCCAGTGATTGAGTTGCTCAACAGTGTAGGCTTGGCCTCTAACCCTTCCCACCAGGACCTTCCCAGTCGTGTCAACCACCTCACCCATGGTGAGGCCTTGTTCAAACTTGAGGGTCAAGTCCTTCTAGGAGGCCCTCACACACTTTGATTTCTTTTCCCTGATCTGGGTGTTGTGGGGTGGTCCAAAAGAGGGTTAGTTGTACCCTGCGGCTCGTGCTGTGGTCCCTGTGTAGAGTTTCGAAACACCCAGAAGGCAAGCCTATGGTTGTTGTCGTTGTATCACTGGATGGAGTATCAGTTGGGGGATGTTGCACAAGAGCTCCTCGAGGGGCAGGTTTTGAAGTGCAGGGAAGGTGAGGTGCATGCAGGAATTCACCGAGAGGAGAGGGTTTGAAGGGTGGAGAGGAGAGCGAGCAAGCAACTAGGAGGTGAAGGGTTGCCAAAGAGAGTGGTGAGCAATCCAGTTCCGGTGAGGCGATGGAGAGATAGTCAAGATGAAGGATGGAGGTAGAGGTTCCAAGTAAGGTAACCACAGGAGGTGAGATGGTGTAGAATGAGGTGACTAGGTTACGGGGGACGGTTAGGGTTGGCGTAAGGTTAGGTTTCCTGAACATTTGCTGGTTAGGGTTAGGGTTAGCTGTGTAGTGGACTTCATCAAGATCCATGGTATCCATGTTGTAGTGGGATCAAGGCAGACGTAACTGTCGGGGGGGAGCAGCAGTCAAGTGGCAAGGGCAAGAGCTAGCAGGTGGTGATAGCATACCCTAGGAACGGTTGTCAATAGTATAAAATAGGGGGTAAGAAGTAGTTACCATGGCCACTAAATGAGCTTATGTTCTTCGTTATCTCCATTGTTGCGAGCACTGTAACCTAATTCTGTCCATGCACTGTTAGGTTATTGCCATGGCCCGTTCTTCATATTACTAGTTATATGAATAACACTAGTATATATAAACATTTGTATATATTAGGTATGTATCATAGTAATAATATGTTACTGGTTTCCTATTCCAAGTGGTTATTCCAAGAATGGGATCAATAATATTTTATTATTGCTCATTATTTGAGGACAACTCAATATTTTTTTATAAATAGAAGGGTTTTCCATTCATTATTCACTTTTGATTATTTTCATTGTTTCGCTCACTATTGTAACTTTGATTATTTTCATTGTCACACACCATATTTTTGCTGGGTTTATGCCTTATAGAGGAGAGAGACTCTACAGAATCTGAAGACGTTTGAGGATAACCAAGAACCCATCCCATAGAGGGGGACTGGTAACATTTATCTGTTCTCTTCACAGGTGTTATTATTAAATTATTCTTTACATATCTGGTTTCCATTGGATGTTTGGGGTTATTGCTCTTTCTTTCACTATTTAACCATGATCGTAGCATAGATCAGAATTTTGGGAGGTTTTGTTTCTATTTATAGTTGCATATCTACAATGTTTAGTAGTCATTTCTATTGTTGAGATTGTTTATCATCCACAATCTTAGGTGGGTTCTTTTCGTACATCATTGAGAAGAAAACACTACAACAAATTGGCGACTCCACTGGGGATTTATACTTCAGATCAAGAAACTTGGGTGACCTTTGGTTTTTAGATTAGGGTTTCTTCCTTTTTCAATTCTATTAATGTTTCCCAGTGTCTTAACCTTAGATCTGATAAATTTCTGACTTCTGCAAGATTTCTGGTCGTTTCTGGAGGTCACAGGAACTAGCCATGGTAAAGGTGGCACTTTTTTCCAAAATTTACAGATGGGGAGTCTCGAAATAGAAATCACAGTTTTCACCCCAAAAGGTGTGATCTAGGCTTCATAATGTAGCTTTCAGCCCAAAACGTGTGATTTCTTAAAAAAACAGGTAAGAACCTGCGATTTCTGGGTTTTAGGGTTTTTCTCATATCTGTTTCTGGGTTTTGCTGAGAGATGAATATTGGGTGTAAGAACTCCATCTCATCCCACTTAGGCCTTGATCCATTTTGTTTTACTCGTCGAAGTCAAATTTAGCCTCCCTTAGGGCTTCTACTACACTTCCACCTTTATAGGAGGAGTTTAACTGAGTGAGAAGTCTAAGTTTCTGCAGCACTTTCAGCCACATTTTCCAGATTAGTAACCTTTTGTTTCAGATATATTAAGATAGGTTGCTATCATGCATAGTTTCACATTGAAACTTGTTTGGCCATTCCCTTACGGTCCCATCGGTTTCTCTAGGTGTTTCAACCATCTCCCTAGCTTTTTGCAGCGATCTTCCCCTCTGGCTTTTTGTTTTTGTTGCACCACTTTCCAGTAGCTTAGAGTACCTTGATCCCAATTACACCAACATTCAGACTGCTTGACCATTTTAGTGTATTTTCCATCAGTTTAGCCACAAAGCAGTATAGTGTTTGCAAACCCAATTTGGGTGGGGCTTAGTTAATTGCTTTTTAGTTCATTTGCAGCAAGTTTTTTTTTTTTTTTTTACAAACACGATCTCGACTTAATCAATTAATACACTTGCACACACAAGCACACATTAAGCAAAGGGCACTTGGTTTACATCGCTAAGCCAAGACTTAACATAATAAATTTATCTCACTACATCAAAGACAAAAGATATATTGTTGATCTCCTTTCACCATTTCTATGTTATGTGTGTCCTTCCTTCATTGCACCACCAAGGCATGTGTTGCAGAGACTATTAGGCCTTCACCCCTAGTTTTCACTTGGGCATATTACTCCTCCTCATCAAGATCGAGTTCATAGCCCTCTGATTCCCCATCCCAACTCTTCTCCTGGTCCTTATGATTCCTCATCTGATTCTAAGCCTCCTTCACCACATATCGTCACCATGTCTAGACACACATCTGGTGCAGGAACCCAAACTGGTGGTGGCTCTGGTGCTATATTGGTGGTCACATCAGGCAAAACAGTTTCAGGAACCATTCTAGTAGCCCCCATGCTCCCCTTTATGGCTAGTTTAATTCTACCGGATCTAAACTAGTTGATAAATGACCCCATACACCATGATGATGGTTCGCCCTCTCTGCCAAATAAGATTCCCTCAGACATCCAAAAGTTTGAGGGTATTGTTGGAGAGGATCCTACCAACCATGTTCGATCCTTCCACATGTGGTGTTTATCTAAATCCATAACCAATGACTCCATTCATCTCCGGCTCTTCCAACACATGCTCACTAGAGACACTGCAAAATGGTATGTAGACCAGCCCTCCACCTCTCATTCTATTTTTGTGATGCTTGCTAAAGCGTTCCTTTCATATTTCCATTTACCTCTCCGACACAACACTGATACTAAGCTATTGACCACATTCCTTCAATCCTCTGCCATTCGCCTTTCTGACCATGTTCAAGAGTGGCATCGAAGGAGTAGCACATGTCATGCCCCTCCTTTCAAAGACCATGTTTATCTAGATTGGTTTCTCAATAGCCTTTTATCCCTCGTTGGGAAAGACGTTGCATCCCAACTATCCATACCTCTTTGAGATATGTTCTAATTTATGCTAAATCCAGTTATGTCTATACCATCATTCCAGACCTCACTCGTCCTGGAAGTGCTAAAGCACAGGGGGCATCTCATGCCGTCGAAAGTATCATTGGATCCCTTTCACACTCTTCGCCATATTCTCGGCAGAGTCATGGCTATTCGCAGGGGGCACCAGTTCCTCCAACATATATACCCCTCCTGCTAGTAACATATTTCCAGGGCCCCAACCCGTCTACCAAACTGTTTCTCCTTCTTATGCATAACCCGACCCTCCAGCCCCTCAAGAATTAGCACCACAACCTCCCATGCATCCTCATCCCCAGCAGCCACCACACCCTCACGGCTAGGTTTTTGCGCAACAGAATGATACCAATCCTTGAAATTTGAAGAAAAATAATAAGGGGAAGGGTAACAAGGGTAACTAGGGTAACTAGCCTAGTGAACCCCAGGGGAAGCATCATAACACCAACAACTAGCAACAGGGTGGCCAGCCCAAGAAAAACAAGGTTATTCACACGAACAAGCCTTGTGCATGTTGTAGTGTACATGGCCACTATACACATGAGTGTCCCCTTTTACCCCAAATGCGCCAAAATGTGGGAAATCAAGCAGTTTCTAGAAGTCAACAATAACCTCATAATCCTGCAGCATCTCAACCGGCAGTGCTCACAAATCATTTCCCTTAGCAAGGATTTTTTGTTGCTCAACCTCAGCAAGGTCAAGTAGCCATCTCCCCCAACCTTCCGGTCATAGTGACTACCAAATCCTCATGATGGATTCTGACAAGGTCAATACCTCTGATATATAGCCAGCTCCTCAACACTTTGTTGTTACCATCTCAGCCGAGTCATCCAGATCCACCCATCCAGGACCTCCTCCATTTGTGTGTGTCTCTCCTATGTTTCCACCAGGAAATGTTCCTCCAGGTCTCAACCATCTAGGAGCTATTCCACCGGGACATTACCCTGCAGGCTAGATATATTTCTTATTCCCCCCTCCAGGAGTATTTTCTGTCCCTGACATAGCTTCGCTGGTCCTTCCTAATGTGACTTTGGGGATCCTATTATGGTACATTGATCGCCCAACAATCACTGTGCCTGTTCGGCTAAGACCTTATCATGATTTGACCCCGGTTCAACCAGTCCCCATGACCCCTGCCGCTGCTTCAGTTCCATCACAACCTCAATAAGAACCCAACATCCAGCCAAGGGGGCAAAGCCAAGAGGAAAGAACCTAAGGGCAAGGCTCCCCAAGCTTCTCCAACCCCCAAAGCCCCAAAGTCATCACATCTGTGCGCTTTGTGTGAAGTTGCTGGGCATGCCACCAACAATTATCTTGAACTTCCTCTACTTAAACCTTTGTTTCATGAAGCGTTCCCTGAGTCAAATATCCCAGAAGTCCATGTTAACTTATCGGTCCCACCTAAGAAACTCAAAACATTGTGCATAAACTACCCTTGTGCCCTATGTGATCATCATGGTCACTATTCCCATTTTTTTCCTCTTCTTGATGAATTTCTTGATTGCCTTGGAGCAATTCACGAATATGAGGCCACTCATAGTGGATCATCTACTCCTCTACCTATGGATTTTGGTACCACTAGTCAACCAGAATAGGGAGACTCTAGTCCCCCCTATTGTGATCCCTCCAACTGATGTTGAGATGATAGACACCACGGTCCATATCCTTTACCTGTCATCATCCTTGAGTTCCTCGCAGACAAACATTTCAAATGTTTCCACTCATGCTTCTATCGAACCTCTTTCGATAGAATCCCAGTCTCACCATTCATAGTTCCTCCATCTACCATTTCAGATGATGCGTATGTGAACCTTATTTCCCAAGTTGATGCACTAGGTAATGCCACCACATCATGTAGTTAGTCTTCCTCCCTTCTGCCTAGCTCCCAGCTTGATGAGGACACCATGGAAGCTATATCTACCCCTGATTACCCCTACCCTTAAGTAAGGGGGAATTTCTTTAGAAGATTTTGAAGGCCTTTTCCTTCCGAATCCTCCCAATGCACTCTACCTCAAGAAATTTAGCTCATAACACATCCCTTAGATTTGTGTGTATTTATTTTTGCCATGAAATTAGGTACATTGCATCATCTCATCCATTGTCTTTTGTACCTTTTAGATGGATCCATCATCCACACTGTATATTAGTCATGTCAATGGTTGATCCGGATCTTAGGGGGAGGCCCCTCAAGATCTAAAAAAAATTGAAATGGATCTTGGGGGAAAGGCCCCCAAGATCTGAAAAAAATTGAAATGCCAAAAGAGAAATAGGAGAATGCCTAATAAACAAAACCACAAAGAAACTTTTTATTAAAATAGTAATGGAAATAAACCAGCTAGGGCGATGGTAGCTTATCTCTGAGAAGCGATGTGGTGGCTACATGCCTCTGGACTATAAAGGCTACATTGTGGCGGGCAATCTGTCCTTTTACAAAATGTGACTTGTTACTTATAGTATTTTTCAGTTACAATACCACGGGTCAATTCCATGGGTGAATGAATACCATGGATGGATTTTACAGTACCACGAGCGGATGCCATTCACAATACCATGGGTAAATTCCATGGGTCGATGAATAATATGGGTGGATGAGTATCATGGGTTGACGCCATTTTCCATTCAGATCATTCCTCCCTCCTTAAGAAGCAATGGTCCCCATTGCATAAAGTTCCCTCCTGCGAAGCCTTTGTTGAATATGAAGAGCCACAGAAGATAAGGGTTTTATGTGGTTAACCTAAAACCCTGATAAGTGAAGATCCGAGGATAGAGATACCCTGTAATGCTTGTGACCAACTGTGATTCTGATAGTGTGCGGCCTAGCAAATGGACTTTGATGACAAGGATTTTATGCGGTTGACCCATAACCATGATGTTGGTTGTTGATGAAGTAGTAGGTGCCTACATAGTCTAGGGTGGGAGGGAACATCTCTAAATAACCTAAGCTGAATGCTACTATGTTGAAACTGATGAATGTGAAGCAAGTGCCTACTAAAGTGGGGTGGGAGGGCACGTCTCCAATGGAAACCCACTCCGAATGCAACTCCAGAATTAAAATGGACATAACTCGGCCAATATAACTCAGAATATTTATTATAACCTATTTTTAGAAGCAGAAGGATCATTTTGCATCTTCCCGTGAGCTGGAAATCCTTAACTGGACACTCTGAGATCTCAGATTTGTGCTACAATAGTTCCACTGTCACAAAAATTCTGATAAAATAGCTGATTTTAAATCAGTGATATCTCCCACATCCGAACTCCGATTTGACCCATTTGTTTTTTGAAATTGGGTGATTTTTAGAGAGGAATCCAGATCTGGTATTTTTTTTGTAAATTTTGTACCAAATGTTTTAGATTTGATCTGCAAAGTCGCCGCCCAAAAAATTCCTGCAAGAAAATGAAAAAAGAAAAATTCTTCCTGCTTGACCCAAGAAATGCTCTGTGGAGGATGTAGCACATGCTTGAAGTTTGTTGAATATTACTACAAAATTTGAAACTGAAATATGCATGAAACCCTCATTCCCATGGAATCATAACCTGTTCTGATACCACTGATCCAAATTTAAACAGGAACGCAACAAATTACAGAGATAACCATATACACAAAGATGCGATAACCATAAATACAGAGATGCTGTGGAAATAGTACTTCATTTCATTACTGTAAAATAATGAAATATGCTTACAAACAGAAATGGAAATAAACCAGCTAGGGCGATGGTAGCTTATCTCTAAGAAGAGATGTGGTGGCTACATGTCTTTGAACTGTAAAGGCTACATTGTGGCGGACAATCTGTCCTTTTACAAAATGTGACTTGTTACTTATAGTATTTTTTAGTTACAATACCACGGGTCAATTCCATGGGTGAATGAATACCATGGGTGGATTTTACTATACCACGGGCGGATGCCATTTACAATACCATGGGTAAATTCCATGGGTCGATGAATAATATGGGTGGATGAGTACCATGGGTTGATGCCATTTTCCATTCGGATCATCCTTAAACCTTAAGGAGTGCGCCATGTTCCCTCCCTCTTTCCCTTTAGCACACAACACACTTGTCAATACTAAAGAATTTTCCTTCATCCTTCGGACTTGTGCCATGTGTCCTTCCTAGTGTTGGTTTGTGTTATATTCTTTCCACAACTAGCCCATATGCAGGGGGTGGGAGAATCTCCTATACATTGTATGGGGCGCTGTCAGGAGGTCATAGGGGGGTGGCTACTATCCCTGTCGGGGGTTATGTCAGGGGACGGTAGCCCCCTTGCATGGGGTCAGGGTCAACACCCTGAGAAATTTTTTTTGGACCCTATATTAGGTGGGAATACCTATGTATGGTTTTGTGCATGGATTTCGCACATGGTTTTCAGCGTGATGGTTTTCTGACCATGGTATTTTTTAGATACGATCAATGGAATTATGGTTATGTTCTAATCGAAGGTTAATGGATTGGGGTTTATGGATGCTTCGACATATATATATATATATATATTATATATATATATATATATATATATATATATATATAATATATATATATGTATTGTAACATTGAAAAGAGCATAATGAAAAATCAAAGTTACATGCTAAAAAGCTCAAGTTGTAAATAACTTGTTAAAATAAATAATCTGAGGTGTGATGTCTAATCCTTGTCATTTTATTTGCAAAAACAATTTGTTTTCTAATGCATGAAATTGGTCAAGTATATAAACAACATGTTCTCCAATAACAACATGAAAGTAAACTTTTCTAATAATCATCAAAATCTTTCAAATAGTTGAAAGGATTTCAATCAATATTGTGTAATATTAATTTAATCTTCAAGCTTTGGTTGTTGTTTAAATAGACATAATACCGAGTACTTTCAATTTCATAGTTAAAATACAAAGAAAAATTGAAATTAACGTGCAAAATACAATCAAACAATAAAGAGAGGATATCATGGAATGGACATTGCAATTATAAAAAAAATTGTTTACCTGTCCATCGATATCTTATCACACATTCCTAAAACATTTGCTTGTGCAAAATAACCATGAGGTAAAAGAATCACAACATTAAAAACCGTAGCAATACTTACTAGAAACATTTTCAAAGTGGATGGTTGAAGTGCCTGAAGGATCTCCAATAACAAATGAATCATATACAATACATGATCTCTATATTGTATCCCCATCCTTTTTCCCATCACATTTCATGTAACCTGTCCACACGAGAGTCACGTAACAATCAAATGAAGGAATTGACATTTTGTTTTTATTTTTTATATGTATAAAATTTGAATATAATTTGTTTTGGTAACGTATTAATTCATATTTAAAGCCTTCCTGTCATGAGACTGTATCAATCAAGTTAAACATCAGAAAAATTCACCTCAATGAGGTCCTCTAACAATTTCTACAATATCAATATTTGTCTTACTGTGATACTTTAGATAGAAAAAATAATATATATGCAAACGAAAAAGCCATATATTACTTATGTTCAAACTATGTATATGGTGTATTCTTAGGTAACTTTTTAACATGTCCCTTTACCTTTACCAAAGTGGATTGTAGCTTGGTTAAACTCTTTATCCTTTCATTCAACATCAATTTCTGCAAGATAAATGTCACACATTATTATTTCCCATTTCTCAACATGCTAGATATGATAAATTGAAAGTCACATAAAAGCAAGAGAAAACCATTTTCTAACCAAAACAAATAAACAAACAATGCCTATAATAAAACTTCACACCTCAGAAATTACTCTCCCACGTGCTCAAACTAAAGGTGATATTCTTTGAATCATCGTTAGGTCATATTTAATGGGATATTCATATTTTTACCATGATTTCAATTTGGTGCTAAAAGAAATATATAAATCCAGGTCATTATCAATGAACTTCAAGTATAATTCAAAAAAATAATGTCATTATAAGGTATGGAGAGAGAAACATCTTCATAACTAGGATTCTCTATTTTAGCTTGGTTTGAGTTGAGTTGGTATTTGAATATATATTTTTCTCTAAAGAAGTGAAATAGAAATATGAGAATCGAAATAACCCTGTGAATATTTAATTAATTCATATTATATATCTCTAAATAGCCAGGACATCCTTCTATGCTATTTGATCGATATTTATTGGCATGGAATAATAATTAATTAACTATCAAACACAATGATGCAATATATTAACCAAGGAAAGAAAAATGACATGGATTTGGTATTTGTGTGCTCGAAGGAAATCCAAAAATGGTTGTGTTCTTTCTTTATCATGAAATAGTATTGAAGACAAATGTTGGTTCAGAAATTGAACTTCATTACTAATAGGATATGGTTGTGTTGGGTAAGGAAAGGATGAATTGAAGGGCTCAATATCTAGCTCCAATACATAGTTATCCTTGTCACTACAAAATACAAAGTTGTCATCATTTGCTTGTCCAGGTAAAAAGAAAAGTGATTTTGTATTTGTGCACTTGTGATAGTATATGAAAAAGAGAGCACTAGTGGAAATCAAAGTGTGTTGTCCCATCATTCAACCTAAAAGAAACCTTATATATCCAATTATTGACTACAATGGAAATCAAATGTAAAACCCACTCAACTTGATCTTTACATGACATAGTCGTAATGAACTAGTACAATAGAAGCATGCTAACACAAAACAAGAGATGATAAAAAAGAATAATGGAACATTATTTCCTGCCACCTAATTGGCGTGAATAAAATTTCCACAGAATTCATCCAAAAAATGAGAAGAACTTATGGGAAAAGAACATATCATTAGTGTTTTGTACCCTCTTTAACACATGTAGCCTAGGGAAGTAGGGGAGGCCAAATGTAGCAGGATTCCAATTGTGTGGGATATTAAAAACAAAAATGTGGAAAAAGGCGCCTACCAATTCATGAAATATCACTCTAAATAATAGAACATGTTGAGGATAGTAATGATGAGAATAGATCATGTACTAAGATCAAGCCCCTTATTGGTCATGAATTAGCAAGGCGACTGGTAATTTTTACTCGTAAAAAAAATATCATAATTAGTGTAATGACTGTGTGGATCTTTTTGTGATTTTTTTTACATTTATATTATGGAGTCCTTGCAAGAGAAATTGATGAAATTCTCCAGGCTTGTTCAGACAGGTTTCTCCTTTGATATGGTTATGTGAATGGACAAAGAGCTACCTTTCTTCAGTTTGGAAATCTAGGTGTCCCTCCCTTTCATTCAATATGTGGAGATGCCCAACCATTGAAGGACCTTGATAGTTCTTAATCCAATCTTATAGACATAAATGATGGATCTGGTCCAAATCAAGATGTTTCTATGGTGATTGGAGAGGGAGCAACAACTCGAGAATTGTTTATTATTCATCTTGTGGAGCTTGAAAGATGGTGTAGGAAAAATAGTTTATCTAATTATGGTGGTAGGGAGGTAATATTTTTCTGATTGCTTAGCTTAAAAGAAGAAGAGAAGCATAAGAACTAAGATCAAGATGAGGATTTCAGGTATGGATATAACTTTGCAATTAGAGGGAAGCATGCAAGAGAAATTGATGCTTCTATACAATTGGGAGGGGTAAGGTGGAGTATGGGTGAGGAAATAAAATCCACACTTTATGATGATAAGGAATATATATCATTATCATCATCTAGGAAAAATGTTCAGGAAGAATCATCTTTATGGTCATGGGTTGTGGAACGTGAATCAGTGGATGCCTCTTGCAGTGGAACTTTACCAAAAACGTTGGTGGTGTGATGGTAGTGTCATGTGATGTGCCCCCAAAATTCAAAATATTCTAGGCGATGTCAAGGAAAATTTCTTTCTCTACTCCTTAACTCATATTTTGCCCCATCCAAGTTTTGATAGACCAATTATCAAGATCATAGAATGATCTTTTCTTTAATGAAAGAGTCCAAGGGCTAACAATTTAAGGATATGATCAATTTTTTTTAAAAATGGACAATCTTGTTTGACTTGCAAGGACTTGGGTGCCAAACTTATTGCTAAGCCAATGTTATTCACATGTAAAAATTTTGAGTATGACTTGGGGTTGATTTTGAATGAGAGGATTTTGCTTAATACTTCTTAGTCAAGGAAAAGAACCAAATTCAGAGTACATTTGAATTATGATTCATGAAGTATAGTAACAGAGTTGGTGAGCTTACTAGGGCTCATCCTTATCGTGATATGTTACATTCAAATGGCATGAATGCATGAATTCCAAAAGGCTGAGATATGATATAAATCTTGGGGAATTTTTACCAAATAAATAACCCAAACCTGACACTTGAGATATGATATAAATCTTGGGAAATTTTAACCAAATACATAACCCAAAACTTAGACCTAGTAGTGTGAAATCCATTTTTTAAAGTGTGGCTACTGAAGACAAATTTCTTAAATACCTTTAGAAATTAACATACAAATAATTTATAAAATCATGGAATTTTGTTGTCAATCAAATGTCAAACCAAATAACAATTAAAATTAATAACCCACAATGACAACCAAAATTGACAAGACATATTGGAGAAATGTTCAAAACTCATTGGGAACATCCTAATCCTATAGGTCTCTCATCTAAAGCAACTGAAGATGTTACCTTGCTTGGGAAACATGGAATGTTAATGGTATAAATGAAAAAAAGATAAATAATTAAAAATGACAATTAGAACCAGTGCAAACAACGAATGATAAACAAAATGAAAATGGGGCAAAATGTCGCATACCCACTCCATGAGATTGCCATCTACTTCCATACTCGATGTTGCCCAAGATTAAGCAGGTCATTCCACTAGTGTCCACATCCTCATATCCACAGTAGAATTCATCCTCGTATCCACATACAACCTGCATTGGTCATACCCTTTCGAAAAGAAAAAAATAAAAGAAGCTCGAAATCCTTTTTACTGGTCAATGGTTTAAATATTTTGAAGTGTGTATTTAAAAAGAAGATTCTCATACCAATATTCTTGCTTGCTTTGAAACTCTATTAAAATACATCACTTCCTCCAAAAACTTTACATATCATGGATTTTCATAATTCAAATCATTAGTTAAACAAAGTTCTATCATCTCTAGAGCAGGGGTGCTCTGAAGAAAGCCACCTAATACACTGATTTCCCTATCATGAAATTCATTTATGTCTACATAAACCTGTATATACGGAGATGAGAGAGTGGGGATTTGAGACGTCAAGGTATAAGATATTTTGAAAGTTATTGCATTATATTTCAAAACCAGAATAAGCCAACTATGCACTCATTTACAACGTAAAATACATAAATATTCATTACGAGCATCATGGAAAAAAACCATGGAAGAATTTTATGGTGTTTTCACATCTTATAGCAGGTTAACTTTTTTAATTTAGGTAGTGTAGATTTTCATTAAGGAATAGATATGAAACAAAGTTGTTACTTATTTTTGTTTCATATCTATGGATATATTGAATTTGCAAACAGGACATAATAATGAACCAAAACATAATAGTCAACCTAAGCTACATCAATATATGATTTGTATAAAAAAAAATTATGCTATACCTGAAAACTAAGTACCAAATGAAAACATTCTTAGACATTGAAACATGTTGTTCATTGCACATGTAAAAAAAAAGCATAAATTCTATTTTTACCAAGATAAAGTTGTCACCCATTAACAAACTTTGGAGATTAGGAAGCCTCTTGAACAACAAATTGAGAAGACACATATTTATTTAAGCAAAGGCACAACATATATGACCAGCTCCTTTATTGATTTAAATCTCCCCATCATCTCAATCAATATGTCCACAAAGAAATTGTATGCATTATCGGGATATGAGTGCATTTCCAGTACGGTCAAATTAATTCCATGTTGCATATTGAGTCTCAAGATAGAGCATGAAATCTCTTGAAAGAGTATCCCATTCACTCTCAAATATTTTATCATGTATGCCATTGCATACACATATAAGACAACCTGGATTTACAGTGGTGTATATTTTATCCACATACAACCTGCATTTACATTGGTTTCATTGTAAAGCGTTGAAAGTAATAGTAAAATCTAGACTTACATGGTTTTGGTTTGAAGCAATGCGATTGAAGAGGTTTTGTCCATATCTATCACCATTTGACACACAATTCAGTGATTCCTCTACTGAGGAGCACAAACATAGGGAGTGCACAAAAGGTCGAATACTAATGATCAAATATTCTTTATGGTTTGGCTAGTCGAGTGGGGCGTCCGATAAAATTGGATGAGCATACATCTAAGCTTCATAAGGGGTCCTATGCAAGTGATTTTAAATGATATCCCTTGGAAGCTTCAACATAGTACACAATATCATCATACAAAGGACCGCCCAAAAACACACCATCTGAACTTGTCGAAGTTTGAAGAACCAAGTCACCCTTTTTCAGAAGAGCATTGCTACTGTCATTTTGAGCAATTATTTTAATGTCAAAACCTGGGATTGCTGGCATCACTGAACCTGAATGTACTTTCCTAGGCACCCCACAAAAGACAGAATATTAGGTTGGCACCCATCAGTTTTAACAGCAATGTGCCAGCTTGTTGGATAAACCAAGACCTTTTCAAAACTATTTTCTCACTAGAATTTCTTTTATCTCTCAGAACAAAGACCATTTCATCTTCAAGATTGGCCTAATGAGTGTACTTATCTACAACAATGTTGGTTGGTCCATTAGCACTTGAAACAAGTTTGACGTTATTGATCATATCTATAAATGCACCCTCCTTCTGCCATATCTCTACAATAATGCTTCAAGACAACTCATTTTCTTTGGGATAAGAAATTGAATCAACATGTATTTCACCACTCAGTAGATATTTTTCACCATTCAAATATATAGGCTTATGGTTCAATACATTGAATTCTAATGAAGGCATTCCAAAGAAAATGTATGAGTTCAAGAAATGAAGCATGTGCACACGAGAAGATTCTAAGCATATTTGCTATCATCCTTTCTCAATAAACAAATTCATTGGTTCTTAGTTTGGTTGTATGATGTAAGAAGCCACAGGATGAGTAGACATAATACACAACAACTAGCCTTTTTGGATAAACACTATCTCTGAATGATCAAAAACACCAACATTGACATCAATATCCTTTCTCTCCCAACACTAGTCATCATACCAATCTAATAAATCAGATGAAGGTTCATGTTTTACCTCAAGACACAATGCACTAGGTAGGACTTTCTCAAATATGAAGTCACTGCTCTCATTTGTTAAAATTAAAGAGTTAAGCTTCTCTGAACCTAGAGTTCAATAGCCAGAGAAGTAAGTGATATCGAAACCAAGGAGTCACATCCTTCCTTTCATATCACCGGTCCACGAATATCAAAAAGGGCCTTTATATATTCAATGCCAAACATTGGTCTAGTTACTGTCACATCAATATGTGATGGTGAAAATTGAAGACCAGAATCACGTTCTGTTGTTGTGGTCAGTGGGGATATTCAATATTAACATGGTTGAACCTCAAAGCAGAAGTTTCCCATATCATCAATCCTCTTTAGTTGAGGCTTAACATTGTCTTGCCCATGTGTCAAGCCAACTTTATGCTTGCCATAATAGCCACTTGTCACTAATTTTAGGGAACCAAAAATATTATAATGTGATGCTTCTATCTTTGGGATTGCAGCCATGTTTTTCACAACCATGAAATTCTCCAAACTTCTAAACTCGAAGTGATCCTTCTCAGCCTTGATTGCGTAGCGTGTTGATATTGCATGAAAAATTTTGTAATATCCTTGGACATTCGTTGTAGCTCTTTCTCATCCATCAACTAATATCTTAACACTTTCAAAACAGACTCCTTCAGAAGTCACCACAAGTCCTCCAACTGAGAAACCTATGACCTGAAATGGATGAGATATATTAACATGACTGTGCTCAACAAGAACCTCTATAGATGGAAGTGAAACATGAAATATTGTATTCTCACCCTTGTAAAATGGCAACAACCTTTATTTTCCACATGGAATAAAATTGAAATAAAATTTATATGCATCAGATATTGCATGACAAAGCGCTTGATTTGGCCAAGGAGCTTCTTTGAGGGTACTTCACCTCATAGACATCATCTGAATAAAGGTATACATGAACACCTAAAATAGGGTTACCCTGGGAAACAAATAAGGCATCTGTATCATAACTTTGGACATAAAAGATGTCATCTACTATTAGATTTCCAAAGCCCAACTCCATCTCTTGAGAGCCTCTTTGGACAATTGTTAAGAGAACATGAGAATCACATATTTGAAAGAGAATATTATAGAAAATATACTCTATAAAATTCAATCATTCTACCTCATGCATAGTGCCATCCTAGCTAGGATCGACATTAGGTACAACCTTGTATTGTCTTCCTCTGTTTAACAATTGGCTCACAGAGCCCACTTTTTCCACTTCTTCACATTTGATTTCATGGAGGGCTACTGTGTCCTCTAGACACTCATCCTTAAGGAATCTCCAAACTTATTCTGCGTATCAAATGGAGGGAAAGAGAAATAGTGAACCCAGTGAAGTGAAAATGATATCTTCATGGCGATTGCAGCCATTGCAATCCATATTCACCCATTTAAGATATATTCACCAAGTCATGGAATATGAATATTTTCGATGTAATTTTTCCACTCGATAATCTTAACATCAAATACGAAACTGTTTCGTTCATCTTCACATAAAATCCGAAATTGTCTTATTCATCTTCAAGAGCTCTTGAAACAATTTTTCATAATTGTATCGAATTTGCACAAATATATTAAAATAATTATTAATGTATGTGTCTTGATTACCAATCAAAATGTTTAGAATAATACAACACCAATAAATTTGTATTTCATCTCCATTGCACATAATTCACCTTCCTTTGTATAATGCATATGGCTCGTAGACCTTTTCCAGGTGCTTCAATGGTTGTAACATATATTTTGTAGATGATATTGATAACCCCAAAAATGCCTTTACATTTCCAATTATCAAGGCAAGATGATCGATAACCCCATCACCCAAAACCCCAAATTTACTGCATTTTAAATTATTAAATTATTTGTAATTCAAAGTTTAAATAAAATAATTAGAAATTTCTTTACTGTTTTTAAAAATAGAAAGCAACTTTTCATTCAAATAATATTATTTTAACTTTCAATTAATTGAAATTTATTTTATTTTAATTAATATAAAATTGTTTTTGTTTATTTATATGTATTTTTCAAAGTTATTTGTAATTTCAAATTAAAAATAAAACAATTATTGCCCCCATGGGGTAGATCTCCCATAAAAAAGTAAACATGTAAACTTAAATGTAATATTTAACATTTAACATTGTTAATCTAATGTCAATCTAATTATTATTATGTATAAACAAAACATAAATTCAAAATATGAAGGGGTTTACAGATAGTAAAAGAAAGAGCCATGGTAAATAAATAAAAGTATAAATAAACCAGAAGTATGGTAAATAAATAAGACTTTTTTTTATTATATTTACGCCAAAGGTATGGTAAATAAAAAAATAAATTAAATAAACTAGAGGTATGGTAAATAAATAAAACCTCTTTTTATCTTTACTCCATTAACCTCTTTATATTTTTGAAACTCAAAAAAAATAGGTTTATATTAGGTAAGCCTATGGGAAAAATACATTGGTCCAAATTATTATTAATACCATGAAATATACTATTAACCATAATATTAATATTATTAAATATAATAACTTTGTTTTAATCCAACATTAAATTTGTTATATTATAATATATATTAATATATCATGATATATATTAACTTTATATCTATGGGAAGTAAGAACAAAGACACAAAGTTATAGAGGTGGAGAGATAGGGGGAGTGACAAGGGAGAGATGGAGATAAACTAAAGGAGAGGGGAGAGGAGGAATAAAAAGAGAAAGAGGTAGAGACGGGCAAAAGAGGGAGAGGGGGACACAAAGATGGAGGGGGAAGAGAGAGAAGAGTGGGAGGGAGATAGTGAGAGGATTGGAGGGCAGGAAAAGAGAGAGAGAGAGATAGAGAGAGACAGGGGAAGAGAGATAAACGTAGGAGAGAAAGGGCAAGAGAGGAAGGATGAGAGAGATGAGGAGAGAGGGAGGGATGGAGATATGGAGTTGTAGGGGGAGAGAGGGAGGGAAGAATAAAGACATAGAGAGTGATAAGTGGAGAGAGAGAGAGGGATTGACAAGGGGGAGATGGAGAGAAAGAGTGTATGTTTAGGGGTGAGATAAAGAGATAAATAAGGAGAGATAGAGAGAAGGATACAAAAGGAGAGAGGGAGGGATATAGTAACATAGGTAGAGAGAGAATGAGAGAGAGAGCAGAGGGAGAAAGAATATAGGGGGAAGAGATAGGATTGGAGGGAAAATGGATAGAGAGAGAGAGAGAGAGAGAGGAGAGAGAGAGAGAGAGAGGGAGGAGAATGAGGATATACTTGAGAGAGAGAATGGAGAGTGTGGGGTAAGAGAGAGGATTAGAGAGAGAGAGAGAGAGAGAGAGAGAGAGAGAGAGAGAGAGTGATGGGGGAAGAGAGAGGGAGGTAAGAGAGAAAGGGAGAAAGAGGAAGTACGAGAGAGAAGATTTGAGAGAGAGGAGGAGAGAAGGATGGATAGGGAGATAGAGTTGGAGTTGGAGAGAGGGATGGAGAGAGGAAGAGAAAGGGATGGATGGGTAGATGAAGTTGAATGTGGAGAGAAGGAGGGAAGAAGAAATAAATGGAGACTGAGAAGTGGAGATAGAGAGGGAGTAACAATGGAGAGCTGGAAAGAGAGTGTGTACGTTTGGGGTTGAGATAAAGACAAAGCAGGAGAGATGGAGAGGATGGGGGAGAGAAGGAGAGAGGGACTGATATAGTAATAGAGTTGGAGGCTGAAGAGTAAGAGAGAGAGAGAGAGAGAGAGAGAGAGAGAGAGAGAGAGAGAGAGAGGGTGTGAGGGAGTGGAGTGAGGGAGGGAAAGGGAGATGGAGTTGGAGGGGGAGAGAGAGAGGTAAGAAGAAAGAAAAATAGAGAGAAAGGTGGAGAGAGAGAGAGGGAGTGATAAAGAGGATGGAGAGAGAGGGAGAGAGGAAAGAAGTAGGGAAGAGAGATAGAATCGAGAGAGAGAGAGAGAGAGAAGAGGAGGGAGGGATAGGTAGACATATTGAAGAAATAGAGTGTATTTTTTGGCAGTGATATAGAGAGGCAAATGGAGATAGAGATATAGATGGAAAGTGAAGAGAGGAAAGAAGAGAGAGATGGAGAGAGGGAGGGAAGGACAAAGAGATTGATAGATATGGAGTGAAATAACATGTGGGTTTGGGGGGTTGAGATAGAGTGGAAAATAAGGAGAGATGGAGGGAGATATAGATATATATAGGGGGGGCCGGGGGAGGGGAGGGGAAGAATATTTCTTGCACTAGATACATTGATTTCAATGTAGACAATGATTTCTAATTCAATTTGATTTCTTGCACTAGATGCATTAATTTTAGTGTAGATGTTGATTTATTTCACTAGATGCATTAATTTCAATGTAGATGATTTCTAATCCTATTTTATTGCTTGCACTAAATGCATTGATTTCAATGTAGATGGTGATTTCTATTCCTATTTGATTGCTTGCACTAGATGCATTGATTTTAATGTAGATGTTGATTTCTAATAATGTTTAATTGCTTGCCCTAGATGCATTGATTTCAATGTAGATGGTAATTTATAATCTTATTTTATTGGTTGCACTAAATGCATTGATTTCAATGTAGATGGTGATTTATAATCCTATTTGATTGTTTGCACTAGATGCATTGATTTCAGTGCAGATGTTGCTTGATAATCCTATTTGCTTACTTGCACTAGGTGCATTAATTTCAGTTTAGATGTTGGTTTACAATCCAATTTTCTTACGTGCGCTAGATGAATTGATTTGAGTGTAAATGTTGATTTCTAATCTTATTTGATTGCTTTCATTAGATGCAATGATTTTAGTGTAAATGTTGTTTTCTAATCTTATTTAATTGCTTGCATTAGATTCATTAATTTCAGTGTAAATGTTGATTTCTGTTTTGATGTAATTGGATGTATGATGGTACATTAATTTTAAAGTGATTGGATTAACATTGTGCATTGATTTCAGTGTAAGCATAAAACATTATTGACAATGTGCATTGATTTCAGTGTAAGCACAAAACATTATTGACAATGTACATTGATTTTTGTGTTATAGTAATTCAAACTATTAATATTGGAGAGAAGGAGAGACAAGGAATGATGTTTACTACAATAGATTGAGCTAAAGATTTAAATGGTTTATGGTTTAACTTGTCCTTTTCATATAATCGATATGAAAATATGACAATCAATATGAAAAGATGACAAAAGTAAAAAGGGTGCTAATAAGAATCATATAAGAAAATAGTTTTAGATTAACCACAATGAAGACTATTTGTAATTAACTATATTCTTATTATTCACATTTTCTATCATTCAACACTATTACATTGCCTCTTTACATTCAAAATTTATATTTCATCATTTTTCATCATTAAAGTTATTATCATCATAACAAACTGGGGAAACTAAGCAAATGTAAAATTAAAATATACAGATTAATCTGATACATATTAGCATATTTAAAATGATTATATTAATATTAGATGAATTTATGTATTATTGATAAAATTAATCATATGTTCGTTAGATTTTCTTTGGCCGCACATGAATGAAACCAACCTAGATCCATCTTTACTCTGGATCTGTCAAGCACCAAGAGGGATCAAATCTCTCGAGTACAAACCTTTCCTCAAGTTTTGCACTAAAAAAAGAGGTTTGCACCTCAAGAGATGTGATCCCTCTCGTCACTTTATAGATCCGAAGTTAAGATGGAACTAGGTTGGCTTTATTTTAAAATTGAGGAAATTACAAATATTTTTGAAAATAACTTTTCATTAAAATAATAATTCTTTACTTTCAATTACATAAGTTGATATAAAACTAGCTTGGATCTATCTTAATTTTAGGTCTTAATTTTGGATTTACCAAGGGCAGAGGGGATCAAATCTCTTTTCACAAAAAAAGGTTTGTATATGAAAAATTAATCATTTATGATAGTCATTTTTAGTAGTATTACTTATTAGCTAGTCGTATATTTTAACTGGTGACTAAAATAGTCATTAATGTTAGTCGTTTTTAGTTGGGTCTCTTAATATTGCTAAGTTTTGGTAGTATTTTAGTTATGAAAGTTGTGGTGACTAAATGTTTTAGTCACCTGGTCACTAATGTCACCATTTTCTACTAGTGCATGGACTGCCTCTTCCTTTTGAGCACATGAGCGCATGAAAAATCGCTAAAACCTCTACCTCTTAGCCCTTCGGCCTTTTGAAGTGTGCCTTTTCACCCAAAATCTCTCTTTGGTCATTTTAGGTGCATTGATAAGGCATGAACAAAAAATCCACATAAAGCATGGTAAAATAGGAGCTTTCCATCTTGATGGTTACTTGTCATGAGTGATTGTAGATATAGGTACTTCAAGAACAACATGGTAAGTGCACATGAGGAAGATCGAGCAAAGAGAAAAAACAAAGGAAGCATTGAAAGAATAAATAACGCATTCAAATATTGATGATCAAAGCACCCCGAAGACTCCATAAAATTATAGACCCTTTGGAGGGTGATGACATGAGTGAGCGAAGCTGCATGAAGAATGAAGACACAAGTGGCAACCATGTCACCACTAAATAAATTCTATGTCATCAGTCACTATTAGTCCCAGTCATCAGAGATAGTGACATGTCACAGTTTTATCACGTGAACATCTGGAAGTTATGATGTAATTCTATAATCATTGTAAAGAAAAATAAGTGGAATTCCAAGATTCATGTATGGAAAAAAGAGCCATGGAAGTACAAAAGACATGTAATACAAAAAGTCATATGTAATTCCAAAATTCATTTGGAAGTCCAAACTTTGTAGAAGTCCAAAGGTCATTAGGAGTTGTAAATTCAAGAGTCATGGGGATGTGAAAGGTCATGCCTTGAGTTATAAAAGGATTCTTATTTCTCATGTAAGGGATTTTTAACCTTGGCTTCTCCCATAGGGAATTAGAGAGATGGAGTTAGTACTCTTTTGGGAGCAAGTAGCAGTTCTAACTCTCCATTATTGGAGCTAGTGATGTTCATTGTATTTATGAATCTTGGAATTTTTTCTTAATAAAGAATCCTTCCAGGTCAACACATTTTCACACATTGATTATGCATGTTTCTAATACTATTATTTGAATGTTTATGGTCCATGTTTACTTTCACCTATACTGGAGTAATTGAAATATTTCGGTAACTTCGGTGCTTAACTTATTTGAAATGGGTTGTAATGTTTATAATGATCGTTGCATGCATGTGAACTATTTCGCTCTATGTTAGATGAATATTTCTTATTCATGTGTGTATCCATTAGGGTAGTACTATTACTTATCTCTTAGAGGTTCACTTTATTTCGCCCCTTGCAGTAAGTGAACCTTGATACATCTACAATTGAACATTCATAAGGTGCACTTGCTTGCTCATTCAAAGGGACATTTGCACTTACCTCTCATGCTAATGACTAAATCCAAGCCATATCTTTAAGTAAATGATAGTTGGGTCATATTCCATATGGGAATCTTACACCAAACATTGTGAGATATAAGGAGGGAGATCCGTTGTATCTTGGCGGTATCCAACATCGTCAATATTTTGGCACTAGAAGGAGGGCCACCATTTTTTATGGCTGATAAATCCACAAGCCCTAATCATTCATCTTGCGTCTCTAGGTAGGAGGGTCTTCTCATCCTAGCCCGGATTTGGCATTTGAGGTCACCTATGAACAAATTCAATCATTTCGACCTATAAACTGTCAGTTCACAAAGTCTAACAGTTTAATTCCAGGTGCACAAAATCTCTGACATTTTTCGAAGAAGAATGAAATGACTTATGCTAGTATATTAGTTTCAACAGTAGAATATTTTTTTTTTCCACTCTTGAAGAATTAGTTGAATCCTTAGAAGATAGAATGTATCAAGATCAACTTCCACCCCTTAACAAAGGGTACAAGGATGACCTTGTGCTTTCTGACGACATTTTTGACAGTTTAAAAAGTGAAGGAGAAGACTCCTCAGATTATGAAAAGGAAGAGGAACATAGAGATGAAGACATGGCCAACCAAGACTTGGATTGGATGGCCCCAGGGTCTCTTTC
Source organism: Pinus taeda (assembly GCA_000404065.3). Classification (NCBI taxonomy): domain Eukaryota; kingdom Viridiplantae; phylum Streptophyta; class Pinopsida; order Pinales; family Pinaceae; genus Pinus; species Pinus taeda. The sequence goes on along the minus strand of APFE030829982.1, from coordinate 36,734 downwards.
TCTTCTAGATGATATCAATAAGATGCCTATACATTCAGAAAAGTTGTGATCAAAGTTCGATCCATACAAGAAAACAAAGGCAGAAAATCACATTGATGATTTATACATGTTGGAGGTAAGGTATGATGATGTTGCTTACATATTTTTCCCTTATACATTAAAAGGGAGAGTAGCAACATGGTACCATAATCTGTCTATTAATTCAGTCCACAATTGGAGGGAGTTTAAGAAGTCATTTATGGAGAAAGTTGTTGTTGACAAAACTCTCGCCATGTTATTGAAAGAGCTCGGAAATAGTAAGATGGGGGAAACGAGAAATTGAAAGACTGCTCAAAAGTTTAATCATATATTGAACAAGCTTCCACTAGGAATGGAACCACATGGTTCGATTACTATTGATTACTACACAATTGCCTTTCCCACTAACATTTCCCAATTTGTTAGAAGAGTTGCAAAGCAGACATTAGCGCAAAAGTTTGGAGAAGCAATTTCCATTGAGAATGACTTGCATGCTATTGGAGTTATCATTGATGATGATGAATCAAAAGACTCAAAGAAAACTAGTAGGAAGCCTTAGCCTTCTTCAATTACGGCTAATTAAAATTACTCATCATATATTGAAAGCTTGACTAGGATGGTGAAAGTACTTACCAATGAAATTTTAGAACTAAAGAAAAGGTCAAGTGAGACTTCTACTAGTAGCAAGCCTCCCAAGTATTTCCATTTTCGAAGGAATAATGATAAAAGTAACAACAACAATCAACCTACCAATTTTGCCTAGATTTCGAATGTTGTGTTGAATACAGAAAGCATGAGCATGGATAATTATTGTTCTTTCCTCTAACAATAATATTCATAAAATACATGCCCACAATGGAACCACAACATGGATGCTTTGGCCGAACACATTGTGGATTCCTTATTAGTAGATGAGAAAGTGGAATTGATAGAAGAAATAAAGGAACCTACAGTGGTTGAATAAAGCAAGGATATTGGACATGTAATTAATGTATTTGATTATATCTTCAACACTAACAAGAATAATGTTGCAGAACCACCATAAAATGAATTCCCTCCTCCAAAGAAAAATGGTTGATATAGTTTAACTAGTAAAGGGTCCATTTCTGAACAACAGGTGACGAGACATAAATTCAAGGAATATAATTTAAGAAGGATCTCACCATTGGTCAATCTTGCTTAGAATGCACAACAAAAATAGGTCTAGAAATGCAACTAATTCCAATAAAACTTCCTACAACAAAAAAATTAAGTCCATCACTCTATAAGTGTCAAATAAATCCACTCCTCTAGACACTTCAGAACTGCCTTATAGAGGTGAAACAATTGATTATAACAAAGTTGAAGATTCAAAGAAAACTTCAACGAATATTTCCATCTATGAGCTCACAAAGATCGCAAGCCAGTGTGAAATAATTGTCCAAGCCTTACCTTCACCAAGTGATAAATCTTCTTCCTCTCAAAAGGTGTTTAGTAAGTCATCCGGTCCCCTTGATTATTTAGTTAATGTTATAACATTAGAAGCTAATACTCTCTTCCCTCCATTTTTATTAACTTTCACAATTTTCAATTACAATGTCCATAATTTTTTAGTAGATTTTGGTGCATCTGTGAATGTAATGCCATTATCTTTTTCAACGAAATTAAACACTAAATGGAACAATACTAATCCACAAATTATTCAATTGGACGTATCTCTTGTCCAAGCTATTGGTGAACTCAAGAATGTGCTTATTATATTATCACAAGATGATCAAGTTTTCAATGTATAAATATTCTAATTGTGGAAATCTCTGAAGCCTATGGCATACTCCTCAGCAGATAATGGTCTAGCAAATTACAAGGGTATTTTTCAATAGACTGGTCAAATTTATGGCTTCCATACAAGGGTAGGAATAACTAGATTCAGATGGACAGTGAGCCATACATGAAACACACTGTGACAACACTTGAGGGTCACAATGAGCTTGCTACTTTTGTCTATCTAATGTTTGGAAATTGTTTCCTAGAAGCCGAACTCAGATGTTATCAAGCACAATCGTCACCTTTATAGATGTACATACTAGTAGTATAGGAAGGAGCCTATACTAGGAACCATCTCGTTCGAAGATGAAAGATGTCTTTGGAGCTGGTTGCATACTTACAAATCCATGCGATAAGCAGCATATCCTTTCATGTTGTTTGGAGTTCAAGTGTACCAATAATACTTCTAAATATGAAGCACTCGTATTTGGACTTATTAAAGCCATCAATCTGAAGGTAGAATTTCTCAAAGTAATTGGTGACTCAGAGGTAGTTACTCATCAAGTACAAGATACTATCCATTATGTTTCACCAAATATTAAAGGCTACCAGCAGGAGGTATGGTGTTTGATTAATCATTTTAAAGGTTTTAATATTATTTATGTTCCTAGGCTTAGAAATTCTTCAGCAGATGCATTAGCAAATACAATCGCTAGGATGTCACCATTGAAAAATGGTTTTTTCTATTGAAATTATATATAAACCATTTGTACTTGAAAATGTCACTAATTTATGTGTTTTCAATGACAACCAATAGATACTGCACTTTATGGTTAATGCTAACGTATTCAAAGACATTTCCATAAAAGAGGATGAGCACAACTGGGATTTGTAAGAAGTATATAGTGAAATGAAAGGAAACACTATGCCCAAGGGTGTGGTGTCCCTAGAGAAGTTATACAACTTGCAAAACCAATTTAGAGTACCAACCAACACAAATACTTAGATTTCAAAGTTACCATGTAAACAAGTCATAGGAACTCAAGAATATTTGAAGTATGTAAACCTTGGTACATGTTGTTCTCCACAGGAATGACATGCATTTAGTTTCTTATTTAAACAATACCACAATTTATTTTCATTGGCATATGATGATTTAAAGACATATGATACTCGTATTACCCATCACGCCATTCTTATGAAAGAAGGGGTAAAACCTTTCCAGCAGAAATTAAGGAAAGTTCATCCAACATTGGAACCCCTCATACAAAAGGAGTTGAGAAGGTTGTTAGATGCTCATGTCATCTTTAAAGTTAGTCACACCACTTGGGTTTCAAATTTTTTCATAGTTAGAAGGAAATATGGTGAGATACGTTTATGTGCAAATTTTTTCAATATCAACTAGGAATTTGATAAAGACAATTATCCATTGCCATCCATGGATCAAATCCTCTATATAGTATCTGGGTCTAAAATATTCTCACTAATACAATCAAGTGCTAGTAACATAACTTAATGGATTGAATACTACCTTAAGGACCAAATGGGGAACATTTGCATTCAAGAGAATTCCATTTGGCTTCATCAACATTGGTGCTACTTTTCAAAGCGCGTTGAACATAAATTTATATGGACTTATTGGTTAGAGTGTAGTTATTTATTTGGATGATGTTACTGTGTTTTCCAAGAGAAGATCATATCATGTACATCATTTGAAACAGATATTTGAACTATGCCGAAAGTATGGGATTCCTCTTAATCCCAAGAAAATAATATTTGGTGTGTTCAAAGGGACTCTCTTAGGGCACATCATTGCAAAGAGCGGAATTAAAAGTGATCCCAAGAGGGTCAAAGCCATTACATAGATCCCATTTCTAGTGAATAAGACGTTTGTGTTGTCTTTCTGAGGAAAGATCAATTTCCTGAGAAAATTCATCTCCGGTTATGCCCAAATAGTCAAGCCTATATGGGATATGAATAAGAAGCATGCAACATACAAATGGGATAAATGGGAAAATGATGATTTTCCTCAAGTCAAGTAGGCTATTGTTGATGTACTCGCGTTATTCAATCCAAACTATGGCAAATATTTCCTTCTTTATACCTTTGGTTCAGATATTTGACTCAAAAAGGATATTTAAGGAAATGAAAGACCTATTTATTTCATGAGTGCCAGTCTACAAGGGCCATAATTAAATTACCCTACCATCAAAAAACAAGCCTATGTTGTATACAAGGTAGTTAAGTATTTCAGGACCTATCTTTTAAAATCTCACACAATCATATTTGTACCTCATCCGGTGGTGATAACACTCTTTATGTAGTAGGACTTGGGTGAGAAAAGGGCTAACTAGATGACCTGCTTACAATAATATGATTTGGAGTTCAAACCAATTCATACCATAAAGGTTCATGGCCTATATAAGCTAGCAACCGAAGCAAGAGATGCTCCTAATCAATATCTTACAAGTTCATGATAGGATATAGAAATGTACAATACTTAACATGTTCCTCACTCCATGTATATAGCACCATGTTACTTTGATTTATGACAATTTATAGAGAATGACACCTTTCCCACGCACCTATCGAATAAATAGAAGAGGGAGATCCATTTAAAAGTTATATCTTACCAATTAGTTCATGGAGTTCTTTTTAGAAAGCACCACAAAGGTGTCCTACTAATATGCCTTGAGTTGTAGGATATAGACAAGGTACTTATAGACTTGCATGATTGACTTGTAGTTGACCACTATGTGGGAGACACTACAACACATAAATTTATGAGGGTTGGTTCTTATTGGCCCACTCTATTCAAATATGCTCATGCTTATGTCTGCAAGTGCCCAACCTAGCAGAGGTGTGTCGATCGAGATCAGAGGTCAGTCACCCCATTGTTACTCCTAGCAGTTGAGGAACCATTCCTACAGTGGGGCTTAGATGTCATCAGAGAAATATTTCCTCATTCATCAAAGAAACACCAATATATTTTGACAACGACAAATTATTTTACTAGGTGGTCAGAAGCAGCTCCCTTAAGACAAGTAAATGATTAAGAAGTCATCCAATTTTTGCGACATAATATTATAACTAGTTTTGGCATTCCAATGTCACTTTTCTTAGATAATGTGACTTACTTTTCATCATGAAAACCTTATGAATTCAAATTAGAAAATGGGATTGTATTAAAATAGGCATCTAATAATTACCAGCAGGGAAATGTGATGAAAACTCGACTAAATTGAGAGGGTGGGGGTGAATCAGTTTAATATATTCATGGAGATTAAAATTATATTCATTAATCTCGTTAACTGAACCATTACATGATCATCTTAACAAATGATGAGCAACAAATTGAATATGTGAAAAACAATTAATATGCAAACCAAAACATCATATCAGCACATAATAATAACACATATTGACACCAGATATATGTTGTAACCCATAAAGGGATAAAACCATGATTTTATTATTGTTGTGATGCAAAGGTAATCTCCTACTCCTTATTACATCTGATTTTCTGTAGGCTCCAACCTACATGAGGCTCCTACCTCAATTTTCTGCAAGCTACAACATGCAAGGAAGCTCTAACTCCCATATGTTTTATGTAGGCTACAACCCACAGGAGGCTCCTACCTCAACCAGCTCCAACTGGATATTTATCAAGCCATGACTTGAAAGGAGACTACCATCCCTTGATGCAAACAAGAAACAACAATGTGTTGATTTACCTAGTCATAAATTCTGCATGTATCCCTCTTCATTTCTTCCTATTCTTCCCTTCAAATCTGCATCACATGAGCAACATATGTGCCCGGTACCTAATGCATAATAGTTCTATCAGCTCTGTCACATTCCCCCTTTCTCTAATCTCCACCTGCTTCCAAAAACAACATCTTTTATATAGGAAGTTTGTTGGTTGGTTGTATTCCACATAAGGATATGAAGTGAACAGGCTTGACTCTTTTCCTTCCACTCATTTGTTTACAAACTCTTGATGTCTTGAATATTAGAACACAAAAAAATAATCCACCTAATAATATTTTCATTCATATGAAATTATTAAATTCATCCACATAAGCCAACACCAAATAACAATACTTATCATTAATGCATCACAACAATCTTTGCAACATCTTTTCCTTTGCCTTGGCTTCTTGCCTTCACCTTGGAGTATTTCCTTTGAATGACAACAATTCAGCTCAATCAACAATTTTACATCACAACATATTCCTCAATATAGTAACCTTTACAACATTATCAAAATATTTTAATGTATCAAAGCTCTTCCTCCTTCTTCTGCTCCTTTGCCTTCTTTTGTTGCTTGTTGCTCCTTGCATTGTTGTTACTCCTTGCATTGTTGCTCCTTTGCTTGTTTTTTTTTTTTCTACTCCTTTGCTTGATGTTCCTTATGCTTCTCCTTTGCCATCAATGACAATATTTCCAATAGTATCCCCCTTTGGAATTGATGGAAACACATTCCTCATCCCCCTTTTATCCAAAAAAAATATTTCTCATTGTTGCTCATAACCTCTGCTTACCTCCCTCTTTGAAATCAATGGCAAGGGGGTTAAAGTTTTATTGTAGCCCTCCAACTACCATGTGATGGAACCAATGCATTAATTCTCTACAACCTGTAACATTTTGTCTTGCACAAACAAGGCTGACACACTCATGGAATGAACATCACTGCAAATGGTAGATTACAAAATGAATTATACTCCATATGGTATAGAAATGTTGCTTCAAAGATGCTTTGAAATGTATTAACAACAGGGAAAATTTTAAGAACCCCCCGAAATTTACATGTATAATAAATGGGCGAATCTCCATGGTATATAGGAAAAATGGAAGGCGATTTTATCAATAATATGATATGTATATATAATTTTTTGGCGAATCTCTCACCAGGCATGGCGAATATTTTACTCAATTATAAAATCTTGTGTTTATTGAATACACAAATGAAATCATTGCATTTCTTTAAAATATCTTTTGAAATCAAAATTACCGAAATTACATATCGATAATCTAGTGGGTGTAAGATAAAATTCACCCGTGCCATTCACAGAAAGCATGAGAAAA
>APFE030829982.1:3520-14177 GCA_000404065.3 Pinus taeda | reverse complement strand
CTTCATTATATTATGTATTGTTGACTAATTCTAGTGAACCAGAATGTTATGAAGAAGTAATGTAGGTAGAAACCAGGAAGAAGTGGGAGCAAGCCATGAAAGAAGAGATGGACTCCTTAGCACATAACCAAACTTGTGACTTAGTCAGGCTGCCTGCAGGTAAAACAACATTGCAGAATAAATAGGTTTATAGGTTGAAGGAAGAAGATGGAGGTAGAGAAAGGTATAAAGCTAGACTTGTGGTGAAGGGGTTTTCACATAAAAAGGGTATAGACTTTGATGAGATATTTTCTCATGTTGTTAAAATGACTTCAATCAGAACTATTTTAATTCTAGTAGCAGCTGAAGATTTTCATCTTGAGAAGTTAGATGTAAAGACAACCTTTCTTCATTGGGATTTGGAGGAAGAGATATATATGCAGCAACCACAAGGATATGAGGTGAAAGGGAAAGAGAAACTAGTGTGTGTTATCACTTAGATTTCTTCCTTAGAAGTTACCAAAGAAGGAATAGTCTGAGGTAACCACAAACCTAATCTTTTAGACTCAAGTTCTAGCCAACCTAGGTCCAAATAGGGCTCTCTCTTTATAATTTAACTTTTCTTAAATAAGATTTCAGGTTAGTTATTAATGTTCAGGATTGTTTGTTTTGATTGGGTGGTGGAATTAAGAAGACAAATAGGCAGAGAAAATATTTAGGCCATTGGGATATGGAGTCAATCAAGAAAGGCTTAACTGGATTTGATCTATTACTGAGGTAAGAGTCCATAGGGAAAACTAGCACAACGAGAGCACATTTGCAAGTTCAAAATGGGTGAAAGTCCTAACCAGGGCCAACGGCAATGAAGAATCCTTAACCGGGATTGGGATGAAGAAAGGAAGGATGGCTAGTAGCAAAGGGCAATGAAGAATTCTCAACTATGGGCCAAAGGGGGGGTAAACTATGGAAGTAAGGGGGCAATTAAGAATCCCCAAACCAAGGCAGTTTAGTAGAAAACATAAATAAATCAAACAGTTAAAACAGAGAGCACTTAAGCTAATTCTGATGATATCATTCCTTATTTGCTTTTTAAGATTGTATAAGAAACACATATGAATATTTCATAACATAAAGAGAATAAAATATTTAAACATGAGAAAATGATACGTATTTGTTCCAATGGTGAACAAGAATCCGGTGAAATGTCCTCAGCTTTATTTCATTTCCAGTGAAACTAGTCCAATCTTGAGTATAATAGCTTCTTGGCTCTAAAATAATATGTCTATAGAAATGTATTTTAATCCACTCTAATTATTTAAATTTGTGAAGTATTTATACAAAATTTGATACCAAATATCTCATAACTATATGAGAATTATTCTAGGAAACAAAAAATATCTTCAACACGAAGATAAAGACAGATAGAGAATTGTTTGTTTGTTGTCCCTTTAATTGCGACTGTGCTAGCTGTTGTTGCTCGGATTTGGCTTTTTCAGTTTGCCTTGTAGTTATGTGCTGGAATTACTTTCATCTTTGACCTACTTATACTCTTTACCAATTATGCTTTGATATTCTTTCACCTGTTTTACTTGGTAGTTACCATTTTACCTTACAGATTTACTATACTAAATTATAGTAAATCAGTCAAACTGGTCCACCATTCACTATCAGGTAACTTCATTATGATCATTTTCCTGTAGATTTCATCGGCTTCCGTGTACTTAGAAAAATTTGGTTTGCTTGTGAATAAGTGCTTGACTTCATGTTCAATGTAGAACAGATTCTCCAAGCCATCATAAAGCACCCTTCCAGTGTGCAAAGATTTCACCCCTGAAGTACTAGCTTAGCTTTTGGCCAGCTTGTTTAAATTGTCAACATAATCTTCTTGGGTCATCAACTTATCATGGATCACCATAAGACTGGGGAGTCCTTTTTCTCTTAAGATCCCATACTTTAGCATAAAGGTATCAATGTTTGTCTCGATGCTCTGACATCTTTTCTCCAAGTTTAACATTAAGTTTCTTTTAATGAGGACCTTTTTAATCTCTATAATGGTTGTTGTTCTATCCTATATATCTAATTCATCTAGCTGATATCTATTTTTGATGTTCAAAAAGGTGGTCAAGTTATTGGCTTCTTCTGGTTTATCTCCTAATTATTCCACTGTCTTATGGATTGCCTTTGTAACCATCTTGACCAATTCTGTTTGCTCAAAAATAATCTGAATAGAAGGCAAAACATCATTGATGGAATCAATCATGTTGGCCCACAGGATTTCTCTCATGTCTCCCAATGGTTCTTGAAGTGTTAAATCCTTCTCAAGGGATTTTATCCTTTCTTCCATCCTCAGGTTCCTCTGGGTTTCTTCTTTGTGCTGTATTTGTATAAGTTTATAATTGGTTTCTAAACTTGATACCTGTTCTCTGAGCTTCTTAAGCTCAGTGGCCTAGATACTCATTTCTTCCATGGCCTTGATTGATTCTACAGTTTTCTCTATGGGTGTCTCTGTGCTGGTTGATGTACCAGTGCCTGATGTAGTACCTGTCATTGGCAATGTTGTTGCTGGTGGAATTGTTGGTGCCAAGGCAGCTGCCATGGTGGAGGGTACTGCTGTGGAAACTGTAGGTATTACAGTCTGAGGAGCAGTGACCAACTCACTCTCTTTGGACTGTATTAAATTATCCAATTCCTTTTTGGTTTCCTTCAAATGGTCATTTAGCTTAAGGACTAGGTCCATAAGTTCTTCTTCCTTCTATGTCTACAAAACTTCTGTTGTTTGAGGATGGTGAAGAGGAGGAATCTTAAGCTGCTTCTTTAGGGCAGCTATGTCATCATTTTTCTTCTTCATCAGTTGCTCTGCTGCTTTAACATCTTTGGGATCATGTCCCAAATCTATGACCAAGTCTTCTAAGGACTTTATTCTAGTGTCTTTGGCCTGAGAAGAGGCCTTTTCGAACTGGAATTGGGCTGAGATATTTGTTCAGTGAATTTTGAAGTTGGTGAGCTGCTATGGCCTTGTTGGTCAATGTGGAATAGACCATTTCTCTGGTTTGTTTATGCAACTCAATTTGGTCAATAGGATGGATATCCTTTGCCATAACCTTAAAATCTGTCATAAGATAATCTTCCATTGATTTTGGTTGCTGTGTGGTTGACTTGAGAAATCTCATCTGCATTTTTCCTTCTTTTGTATCAAAGGCAAACATTAGCCTTGTTTAGTTTGTTGGGGCCATCCTCAGATAATGTGCATAGCTTTGCACTTTCAACCTTTCATTCCTTGCCTTGATTTCCTTGTATTTTTCTTTGATGTCTTGGATTTGTCCTGTGGGAGCCTTGAAGGAGGATACTTCCACACTCTGCTACCTTTCTAACATTTGATTTTGAGAGGTGGAAGGTTCTTGTGTTCCTCTTGAAGGAGTGTTTTTTTTTTCTTTCTGTCCTCTCTTCTCTTGAAATCGTTGTTGTCTTTTCAGCGTATTCTTGCTTTGCATATGGATTTAATCTCTGTCTCTTAGCATAGGTTTGGTCAATAGGCCTACTAGAAGGAGTAGCCTCATCTCTGTCTCTCTTAAGGTTCCTCTCCTCATTTAGAGGAGTTTGAAAAATAGGAGGATTGCTCATGATTTGTTCAGGTTGAGCAAATTCCTCTGAAATTTTAGTTTGTTTAGATTCTTCTTGTTGTTCTAAAATCTCTGGTTGCTTTGATGGCTCTGATTGTTTTGAAGATTTTAGTTTTCCTGATGGTCCCACCTCTACTGATGGACATGCTTCTTCTGTCTGCCCACTGTGACCTTGTGCTTGTCTCTGAGACTGAGACTCTCCTGGAACCTGTACAAAGGAATCCTCATCAAGTCTTCTGTTTAAGTCCATTAATACATTATCAACAACAACCTCCGTACTATCTCGACCTATTAAAGTGCCTTCCACCCATTCAGATTGATTAGCATATTGTTCTATTTCAGGGATCCTGTGGTGGATGTAAGGAGATAGTTTATTCTTTTGTCTCCTATTACAAATGAAGCTGTAGGGGTCATAAGTCCACATGAAACTCTGTTTTAGTTTCAATATTTGGAGGATTTCATCTGCCTCCTTCCTTGGTTCTCTACTGTTACAAATGAATGGAACTAGCTGATCCTTAATATTGAGTTGGGATTTCTTCTTGGCTCCTACAAAGTGCACCTCATCTGAATTAATCATTTGTCTGTAGTACTCTAGAGAAAATAATCTCATGGGGAGGTACTTTGGCAATTTGTAAGGTGGCAATTCACATCCATACATTCTGATTTCCATATGGTTTTGGTACAAGTACCAATCCCCTACTTTGTATTGTTTTGACAACTGTAGGACCTTCCTGATGTCTGCACTGATTTTGGGTGGAGGGCTTCCTAGCAGCATGGATGTCACACGATAAACAAAGAGGTCTATGAAGTTTGTATAAGAGTATTGAGAATCAAACTGATGAATCAAAGAAGTTTAGAAGATCACTGATCTAGGGTTTCCTCTGGTATCCAGCTTCTGGAAGGAAATTGGAAACCTATCATCTTGATAGTACAAGAATAAATGATAGAGAACTAAGGAATACTTGAACACTCTTTCATTTTCAAACCTCATGAATTGATCATGCATTCTATCAACAATAAACTTTTCATAGTCAAATATGATGGTTGTTGGTTGGCAAAGAGAGTAGATTGACATGATGGATATTATGATCTCATCAGCAAATTCACTAGTGGTGTAGCCTAGTATACTGGATATCATATCTATAATATCTCGACCAAGGTTGGAGAATCTAGTCCATATATAAGGAGGAGGGTCCTTTGGGATATACTATTATTCTCTGATAAAAATCTAGAATAATTGGGCTAGTCTGTTTGAAGTGAGTGTAGGGTATCTGTTCAGCATATCTCCAATGGAAAGAAGGGTTAGGTTTTGGCTTGGATGCAATTAGAGCATCTGGTTAATGGATTCAACAATGATAGTAAACTGAACAGACCGGTCAGGAGTTCTTACTACCCTTTGGATAGGACATAGTTCATGTGATAGTAATGTACAATCTCTGGGAATACATGCACTCTGGGGAACTAGTATTTAGGCAAACATGATTCCCAAAGTCCAATGGAGTCAGCTTGGTTCAGGAACTAGTCTCTATACTTGCAAAAGAGTTTCAAAGGGGATTTTGAGACTGAGGTGTCTTTTATTTGGAAATATTTGTCTACAAGGGGAAGGTTGTCTAGATCCCTATGAGGAGTTGTAATGGGCATGACATTCAGTCCAATTGGGGCTTCCATCCTTTATTCTTATGGATTCAAGGAAAGGGCAAAGGATTTTAGGGAAATTGGGAACATTTGGTCTATTTCAGAATATTTCAGGGCCACCAGGTGGCTTAATTACCTAAATTACTTAGTATTTAAAGAAATTTAGCTCAGGTTTGACAATAAATCATGGTTTCTCAGTCGAAATGGCATAAATACCTGGTGCCAGTTGTTTGAATAGAGTAATGGTGCTGGTGCACTATTTGTAGGAAGCACTCCGGTCTACAAGGTGGTCTCGAGTTCAGCAGCTACAGAAAGTTGACAGTTAATAGTAGGTTTGTAGTTGAACGTGCTCTATGCTTTGCATGGAAGCCAGAATGTTCTTTTCATGATAAAGAACATAAAACAATGAGTTTCTTGGCTTTATGTGTAAATTCAATGCTATTGGTGGGTGTAATGGGAAAACGACAGCTGGCACCACTCGTGGAAAGCGATAGTTTGTCGTGTAGTAGAGGCGGTAAGTGGGATCCATCGCATCACTTTTGGGGAAAAATGGTTTTGGGGGGAGGCCGCCCGATGCCATTCATCAGGCGCCACGTAGCAATAGGGTGAATAGTGAAACCGCTCACATCAGGTGGGTAAAGGTCGGCCTTCGGGGGCCACCCGATATAAGGGTTAGCCGTTGGATCTCAAGGGGTCAGATCACATGGTGATTAGGGCATTGATTTAACTAGGGAGTTAATGGAGGGGCCTGATGGGTTATTAACTGTGGGTTAGGGAGGTTGATGTCGGGGGTGATATGATTGGAGGAATAGGTTATTAATTAATAACAGTTTGATTAATTAAACCCTTTTTATTTGGCAGAGGGTTATGGCTCTTAATTAGTCGTGGATCGACTAATTAATCCATTTAACTAATTTAGTTAATAAGGTTTATATTTCAAACCATTGGGCGAGATTATTAATATATGGGATTATAATAAAGCATACGGGAAAGGGGTTTTCTTTGGGAATTAAATATAATAAAAATTAGGAGTTAATATGAAGTGAAAGCGGGAAAGAAAATGTGCCAAGTATAATGTTTTGATATTTATTTTTATATCCATATCTATACATCATTACTTAGGCTAAATGATTTTTTGTGGGAAAAAAGTGGTTTTGTAGGGTTAATTACTTTCCCTAGGTAAATGATGATTTCACCTTAGGAAAATGGATTCTTAGGTGAAATGAATGTATTATGAAGGTAGTGAATATTGGTAAGGGGGTTTTAGTACATAGACCCTATAAGTTATTGGGCCAAGGGTCCAGTCCCTCTAGAAGTCAGAGAAATGCTTTGAGCCCCTTTAACTTTAAGGTTTTAGGTACCTTTGTCATTGCTTATGGGAAATTGGTAAAAGTGAAGGTAAAATGTATGGGGGGAATTAACCAATTGACTTTTTGTAACTGCTCCATTTATCATCCATGCTTTAATAACTTGATGATGAAAGAAAATGATATGATCTTGACTAACCATTCATCATAATTCTACAACCATTCAACTACTTACCCATCTACTCATCCTACCATTTTTTCTACTCTCTATTAGGGTGGACTTAAGCTGGCAAACCCTTATCAAAACATTTTCTTTTCTTTTACAATAGAAATCTATATAAGTCTAACCTTATTACATCCAAGGGCTTAGATTAAATTTTTGAGCTCCTTTTATTCACTCTACCTATCTACTTATCTGCCAAGATCACATTGTTTGGTCAGATTTTATTCTCTATCTCTAAACATGAAATTCAAAACATGGAATAACCAAGATTAAACTGTTTGATTACCATGGATTGTGGCATGAATAACAAGTTGCACACAACATTATTATGTAGGAAAGTAAATAGCAGTGGAATTTGGACTTGCACAATTTCATGGTCTTTTTGTTTTTTTGGGGTTCATTTTTTCATCTTTTTTGACCTTTTTTATTCTTTTTGTCCTTTGATTTTTCTTTTAGGACATATCCTCTTTACATTTTCTAATTTTTTTATTTTTTTTTATTTTTTGAATATGGAAAACATTTGCAAAAAGCAAAGGTATGTACATATTACAGGTTTAAATCTCATCAATTCATAAGTTATGACTCCTATTGGTATAGGAACCTAACAGTGTGTAGGTTGAAGAGGAGATTGTATGGCTTAAAACAAGCTCCAAGGCAGTGGTATCTAAAATTTGATAGGTTTATGTCTGAACAAGGTTATACTAGATGTCACTTTGATCAATGTGTTTATCTCAAAAGGAAAAATGATGGAATCTATATTATATTGTTATTGTATGTAGATGACATGCTTGTTGTAGGTTCTAACATGCAGGAAATAAATGTGCTCAAAAGAAAATTGGCAAACTCATTTGAAATGAAGGATTTGGGTCTGCAAAAAAAATCCTTGGTATGAGAATAAGTAGAGACAAGAAGAATTAAAAACTAACATTGTCTAAGAGTGAGTACATAGAAAAGGTGTTGAAATGATTTAATATGCAAAATGCAAAACCAGTTAGTATACCTTTGGCCAGCGATTTCAAACTAAGTAAGGAGGTGTGTCCCAAAACACAGGAAGAAATGGCTTATATGTTTAAAGTTCCATATGCATCAGCAGTTGGAAGTTTAATGTATGCAATGGTCTGCACAAGGCCTGATATTGCACATGCAATGGGAGTTGTAAGCAAGTACATGAAAAATCCAAGAAAATAATAGTGGATGGCGGTGAAGTGGATTCTTAGGTATTTGAGAGGTACCACAAATCAAACATTATGCTTTGGTGGTTCAAACATTTCTCTACAGGGATACGTTGATGTAGATATGGCAGGTGATAGAGATAATAGGAGGAGCACCATAGAGTATGTGTTTACTGTAGGTGGAATAGCTGTCAGTTTGGTTTCAAAACTGCAAAGTGTTGTTTCACTCTCAACAATGGAAGCAGAGTATGTTGTTGCTACAGAGGCTCGTAAAGAAGTGATTTGGTTACAAAAGTTTCTGGATGAGTTCGGTAAGAAGCAGTAGTTTGGCAGGTTATACAGTGACATCCAGAGTGCCATACATCTTGCAAATAACTTTGCATTTCATTCCAAGACTAAACATATACAACTCAAGTACCATTTCATACGGTGAGTGTTGGAAGATGGATAGTTGAAGCTGGAAAAGATACATACTAGCCGAAATCTTGTAGATATGTTAAAAAAAGTTGTAGCTAGGGAGAAACTGAGATTCTACTAAGTTTCAATTGGTATTCAAGTATGATGAAGAAGATGAGAAATAGCTAGGTCCATCATGCATGAGCTATAACCTATCCCATATTTATTTTGAAGAAGTTAGATCTATTATTGTACAAGATCCTTATTATGAAAATTGTTATACATGACACATTTTTCCTTAGCATTCCACTGTTGTTCTTGCAAGGAGGGAGAGTCTTTGCAGTAGCCATCAAATACTAGTTTCCACACACCAGGTCCATAAACCATCAATTCATATTTTACCTTATCTCTCCATTCATGAAAGTTTGATGCACTAACAACAGGTACAAATTGGCATTCCATGACTTAACCAAAAATACCTTCAAGTTGTTAGGCTTACACCAAAGGAACTGACTCTGATACCAATTGATGAAAACTTGACTAAACTGAGGGGGGGGGGCGTGAATTAGTTTATTATATTCATGGACATTAAAATTATATTCATTAATCTTATTAATTTAACCATCACATGAGAAGATTAACAAATGATGACCAGTGCATTGAATATGTGAACAACAATTAATAATCAAACCAAAACATCATATTAGCACATAATAATAACACACATTGACACAAGATACATGTAGAAAACCATGATTTTATTTTTGTTGTGATGCAAAGAAAATCTCCTACTCCTTATTACATCTGATTTTTTGTAGGTTCCAATATACAAGAGGTTACTACCTCAATTTTCGTCAAGCTGCAACATGCAAGGAAGCTCCAAATCCCATATGTTTTCTCTAGGCTACAACCCATAGGAGGCTCCTACCTCAACTAACTCCAACTGGATATTTATCAAGTCATGAATTGAAAGGAGGCTACCATCCCCTGATGCAAACATGAAACAACAATGAGTTGATTTACCTGGTCATAAATTTTTGCATGTCTCCCTCTTCATTTTTGCATGTTCTTCCCTTCAAATCTGCATCACATCAACTCCATATGTGCCAGGTAACTAATCTCCCGATTCTCTAATCTCCACCTACTTCCAAAACCAAGATATTTTATATAGGAAGTTTGTTGGTTCTTTGTATTCCACATAAGGATCTGAAGTGAATAGGCTTGACTCTTTGTCTTCCACTCATTTGTTTCCAAAATATTCATGTCTTGAATATTAGAACACACAAATAAATAAGCCACCCAATATTAATTTCATTCACATGAAATGATTGAATTCATCAACATAAGACAACATCAAATAGAAATATTTATCATTAATGCATCACAATAATCTTTGCAAAATCTTATCCTTTGCCTTGGAGTCTTTCCTTTGCATCACAACAATTCAACTCAATCAATAATTTTACATCACAACAAATTCTTCGATATAGTAACCATTTCCATATTACCAAAACATTTTAATCTATCACAACTCTTCCTCCTTCTTCTACTCCTTTGCCTTCTTTTGCTGCTTGCTTCTCCTTACATTGCTGCTACTTTGTTGCTCCTTTTCTTGTTGTTCCTTTTGCTATTACTTTTATTGTTGTTCCTTGTGCTGCTCCTTTTCCATCAATGAAAATATTTCCAACAAAATGGTTTATCTAAATCGACAAACAAAAAACATTATTTGCATAATCAATAAAACCATCTTCTTTAAGAAAACAAACTGGCATAACGCTTTGAACAATGCATTGTGGGCTGACCGTGTAACTCATAAGCTTTCCCTAAAAACCTTGTTGTACTTTCTGGTTTAGAGTAAAGAATTTATCTTGCCCCTTGTTACCAGGAATAGTGTCCACTCGGAGCTGCTATTCCCACTAAGACTGGTAGCTATCTTAGAAACAAACAAGTAAAGTCTACTTTCGCTTTCCTTTATGAAAATAGATAAGAGTGGAACAAAGGAGACCAACCTTAGTCTTGCGCTTGGTTTCCTTGTTTGATTCCTCTCCTTCCTGATAGATCTTTGCCGCTTCTTTTTCATCTGCCCAACTTCAAAGAACACTTGTGGAATCAAAGCAACATACTACTATCGAAGAAAAGAGATCTATATTCATAAATAACACAGGACCATATATGTGTTAACCATACAAATGCATATATAAGCAAACATACAGGAATATGGAGGAAAACTTGAATAGCTTTATTAAGATCAAGAATAGCAAGAGGATTACAACCATATGTTCTAACCCAACATCATCCTCCAGCAAGAAAGCCCTTCTTCACCTC
>APFE030829977.1:0-14662 GCA_000404065.3 Pinus taeda | reverse complement strand
TTTGCTTCCCCCTTTCTCTCCTTGTGGGCCCCACCAATTCGACCTCCTCCTCCCTAGCTCAATTTTCCTAAGGGGTTAGAATTCCCCTTTTTGGGTGGCCCCACATCCCACTACCAATTTAATTTTTCTTTTTCTCTAATGTTGGTGGCCTCTATCTCTCCAAAAGTTAAGTGGGGACTCCCCCCAACCACTTTTCCTAAGTTTACATGCCAAAATATTTTCCAACACTCAATTGCAAAAATGGAAATTCTTCTTAGCCAAATTAATTTAATTGGGAACATTACAATTTGATGAAACACCTCACTATAATAGCTCATTGGAACCAGAACGAGAAGATCTATAGGATGGGATGTTGAGAAGTGACTTCCAGTAGCTGGAGAGAGTATGGTGGGTGATTTACCATTTTCCTTAATTAAAAATGACTTTAATTAGTCATTTAATAAGGAAAAATAATTAATTAGGGGAAAAGACCCAAAAGTGACTTAAGAGAAATAAAATAAAATTAAATGGAGGAGATTCTAGAATAATAATAAAATAATAAAATAAGATGCTTCTAGAGGCCTGGAGATCTATCCATCAGATCTATAAAAGAGGAGGAGATCATTTGGAGACCTCTCGGTTTTGAGCATTTGTCTTTGGTGTGGAGTGGAGACTCCAGTTCTCTACCTTGGTAGTGCTAGGACGAAAACCCATGGGTGATTTAGTGAGAGTGGGTGAGTACCCAACTCTTCCCTCAGTGAATTCATCCAAAACTAACAGGTTGCAGCTTATTGTTTTCAGTGTATTTTGGAGGCCAGTTGTGGCATTGTTGCAGATTTTTGAGGCCATCACCTCAATCATTTTCATTTTCTTGTATCAACATATTACATATTAATAAAATAAGGTTGAGATTCTCTGCATTTTGTCTCGCTTATTGTTTAGTTGCACAATCTATTTCCAGTTTTGTTGTTAGTTTTTTGGTTCATAATGGTGCACATTGTCTATTAAAATTAACGACAATTTTTTTGAAGCAATTATCTGCAAATTTTTTATTTGGGATGTTACAATGCTAGCCAAAACAAGGAGTAAAATATCAAAAACAGAGTTCACCTTAACTTTAGTAAACTCGTCTTTTTCACCCTTCACACTTAAGGATATGCCTGTAGGCTGTAATAGACGATTGAAGTTGTTTGATTGCAGACCGAATTCCTTGCTTGCTTCATTGGTAGAAATGAGGATTAACGAACCTCAATTTATAGGAGTGTGAGGCCTAATTAGCCCTAGTGTGCTGACGTGATGTCTCACTAGAAGCCAACTTGAAGGAGTGATAGAGCTGACTTGTAGGTGACCAATAAGTAATTTCTTCACCATGCTTTGATGAAAAATGCCGACCATGGCTACCTTATATTTCAACACCAATTAATGCAAACTATATGAATATTAAGTGCGTTGAAGGACTGATGTTGACATCAATGACAACCCCATTTAACAACATCTTCCTTCTTGTATGCAAGAAGATGTGTTGCATCTGCCGACATGGCTACAATGCTGGTCGCATATTCCTTGAGACCGTTTTATTCCAACAAGAATAAAATCTAAGATTTCTAGACACCAATTTGTCTCGATTTCTCAATCTAACTGAAGCCATTTTTTTTATAATCCTCGAAAAATAAACAAACCCCAAATAAATCTAAAGAAATTGGACTAGGTTTATAAACCCACAGTCTTCTCTTCCCGTACTCTGCGCTGAGCTTATTCTACCCTCAGATCTGCTTTGATACCATGTGAAAATTCTATTGCAGTTAATATGGTTATTATTCTCCTATCTTTTAGATTATTTGTCCCATTACTGCAAATACCGAATAAAAACACAACTACAAATTTCACTAAATAATAAATCATAGGAATTGAGAAAACATCACACATAAAATAGACACTGAGATATTTGGACAAATTGTCCCTGGAAAATCCCCAAGATGGGGAAAACCAGTTTTGCAGATAAGGGTTTATATTATTAATTCTTCAACATATTGAGAATGTACATAAACTGCTTGCCTTTCATTGGCAAAACTCTGACAATTTTTTTTTCACTTTAACTGACCAAATCGAACTTGAAAATTGAAGATCTTCCTCTGCTAATCAACTCGGCTTCTACTGGGCAACTCACACTTCCTCTTTAATCTCGCACTGCCCACTAGAAATGCGCACTAACCCTCTTAGAAATTTGCATTGCCTTCGAGAAATTTATCACACGAGTTTTTTTACATCCAACAACTCGAATAACCCACTTGCACTACCCCCAACCACTCGCACTGGTAACTTTGACCTCCCTCTTTTAGAATAATTCAGCCTCATTCTGTTTCTCAGAAAATTGGAATCAATGTGAAGAATTTTTCCAGCAAATCTCTCCTGATGTAACCCTTGTTGCTGGTGTCTCCCACTCTATCACTGCACATCACTTCAACTTGAATAGTGTTTCCAAGAGCCTCACCAATTTCTTCTTATAATCTCTCATTGACAAATCAACGACCACGATCTAATCACAATCAATGACTAAGATCATCTTGACCCCATGAAGTCACTTTTTTAGAAGTCACTCGAGATAAATCGACTTAACTCAATTAATATTGATTAATTAACCCATGTTTCTAAGCTAGGAAAATAATTAACACTGGTTAATAAATCTAATTAAGGCATTTTCCCTTTATAATATAACTGGGCTTGTAGATAATTAATCCTCTTGTGTTCTCAGCCTCGTAGACACCACTTTAGACTAGAATACCTGTCCGAGCTACACAAACTAACATATTCAATGTTAAATTTGCACATAAAAACCCTAGAGGGAGGGGGTTGCTTTAGATGTTTAAAAAGTGAAAAATTAAATATTTTTATATATTTTTTAAGTTTGCTGATATTCTTTGATATTTTTGCTAATGTTGCTGCTAAGTTTCTTTTTGGACCCTCAGTGATATAGTTACAAACATGATGTTTGGGACATTGATTTACAGGACTCTAAGATGTTTAAGGTGGTTTAACCACATAACTGACCTTAATATTAGTTATCACCATTATCTTTAATGTCATGTTATATTAATAACTTGTCATTACAGACATGGTCTCTTAATAAATAACATATCAACATGTACATTTAAGCTCACTTTTTTGCTCCTTCAGTGTGTACTAAATTGTCGAGGGTTTTTCCCATGTTGGGCCTGACTCCTACCTTTTATGTTATCATGTCATTTGATTCTTTGTGTGTGTTTGTGTCATTGTCATTTCTTCTCCTTGTAGCATTTTGAATGTGGCATTTTGAAAACTTGTATTCATCTCAAAAGCCGTGATTGTTTCCCAATTTCAGGCAACTTAGCTCATAAAGATTTGCTTTGTTACTTGAAAATATCACATTTCATCCTACTATTGTAAGAAAAAGTGCCTTTCTTTCCATTGGAGATTACAAGATTGTAGTCTTTTCAAGATTACTAGGCCCATATTTTTTCTCCAAGGTTCTTTTACTGCCTTACTTTTTGTGCTAGACTCTCTTATTGGAAATGAGGTTGTGGGTGTTGAGAAATCAATGCTAGTAGAGTTAGGGTTAGATTTCTCTTTCTTGATAATTACTTGTGAAGTAAGTTGGCTTATTTTACTTCTTTGTTATATTCTCTTTCATCAAGCAATTACCAAATTATGTGTATGAAGTGGCACAAACACATTCAAATACTCAACAAATTCATATTTATTATTATTAAAAGATAGAAGATGATTACAATTTGTGGGAGGCCCTTGGCTTTATATTGCCTTGGGTGCCTCTTGGTGAATGGGCATGATCTTTGATCATGTCCTTTGCCTAATAACTATTAATTAATTATTTTTTTATATAACATGAAGATCACAAAATCACGAGACACAAGATGTAGGCACTCTGCCAGGGCAAAACCCCTATCTAGGGGACAACTCAGTCAAAATCTCTTCCTTCAATAGTTTTCTTGAGATAATCCAAGACACTTCAACCTAGACACAGACCTCCTCCAACCACCAAGTCAACCTCTCCTTTCAACCTAGATTTTCAACCTTGCAACAACAACACTTCGACCCAATGAATCCAAAATTCGACCTTCCAGCGGCAGAATCTTGACCCAACACTTTTAGAATTTCGACTCTTCTAGCAGTAAAACTTCGATCCACCAACTGGCCCAGTAACTTCGCATAAGAGAGAGAAAGAGAGAGCCCAAAACCTTCGACCTTGATCCTTCTAGCACTTCTTCTTCTCTTCTTGGAATTTTGCACTTTTTCTGTCTCCTTCACTTGGATATTGAACTTGTGAGAGAGATGCCTCCAAATGATTTTGAACTGCTAGTATATATAGGCTTTAGCTGAGGTCGAATTGTCCAGTTTGAGGCCGACTTGGTGTGGAGGTGTCAAATACCTTACTTGACTCAATAATAAACCTTTTTAAATGATTCAAAAGCCCAAGAAGGGTCTCATAAAATGTACAATGACTCTAATGACTCAATATAAATTCTAGGAGTCCACAATGGGGACTTTGACTAATAAAATATGACCCAAGCATGAAACCCATGCTTTAATAAGTCATTGTAGCAATAATACATTTTTTCTTTTTTATTCTTTTGATAAGTAAAATGCATTTATGAAGAGTCAAGACCGAACCTAGTTACATGCTTCAACACTCCCTCTTAACTAGGGAGATATTTATAATAAAATATACAAATACAAGGAAGATCTCAAAACATATGAACTATGAAGGGCTTAGGCAACTGCAATGCCATGGACTAGATTCCTGACTAGGGAAATCTATCCCAGTGGTACTAAGATGGACGAAAATTTTAGCCTCTCTAGGTATTGTTATTGCTTAGATTGTACAGGTACTGCGACAACCGCTCAGGGCAGTGGTTGTCACTCTAATCCTGCCCCCTCCGTTCTAGCTGTCTCCCAACAACAGACTATGGGGGGTAGTCCCTATGGAATGAGGTGAAGGAAAACAAGTTGGAAACCAACTTGTTTGGGAGACACAGATGAGTGGCCTAGTTACTTGGGTTAAATTTAACAAGATTAATGATTAGATTAGATTTTAAGTATGAGACCAGTGCCTTAATGGAGTCACAATTCTTGCTTATGGTAATTTGAAACCAAGTGACCAGATGGACACCCACTGCTTGATTGATTAACTACCCTATATGATGTGCAATGATCTTGGTTTATTTTAATTATATGCCTAGTCTAAGTATGACCTTCCCTTGACTATTTTGAAGTTGGGCTCCAAGGTAGGTTGTGGGAAGGAGGCCAATAGGACGTAGGCTAGGGCCTAATTAACGATACCTTTTGTTGTGCTCTTATCACTCAATGTTTCTGGTGCTGCAAAGATTGTGGTTCTGACGACTGCAAGGTCACCGTTTTAACCACCGAAGAGTTGCCAAGCCCCTCAAGCTAGGTGAGAAGGGTCGCCCTAGATTTCTATCAACCTAGCTTATGCTTGGAGATAAGTTTTAATGCAAGCTATATCTATGATGCTTATGCAAGAGATTATGAATGAGGTTATCTTGAATTAAGATTGTTTATGTTACTTAAGTACTTAGTGTGAATCAGCTTATAGCGAGAGTACTTGACAATGATGAGATGAGAATATTGAACAAGATAAATTGCTTTAGAGACACCAGTGCAAAACTTCAACAAATTCTCATAAGATGTAAACTGCCAATTTTTTAACAATGTTCGATACCACTTTAAGATAAACTAGTCACCATTTAAGATAGCCAAATGAAAACTTAGATGCCAAGATTTAGAGTCATTACCAAAGACAAAGACGCCAATTAGATTCCAATTATCACAAGATCAGATCTAGAACTTAAATGTAGGAGTGCTTCAGGTGCCAAATTCCGAAAATTTTACAAACTTAGAGTAAACAACACAAGTGCTAGATCTCAATAGTTAAATCAGTAGTAGTACTTAAGAAAATTTCAGCGCTTATTAATGTTATGAAAACAGTAGAAAACCACTCTAAATTATAAAATTTGCCCAACATATGAAGTACAAAACTTTCCAATGACTAGCAGAAGTAAATTTATGTGTCTAGCTTACTTTATGAAGATGTATTCAGTAATATTTTAGGCCTGTAATAAGTTATTACAACAGTAAATTGACCCATAGATGAACAAGCTAGAGATGTAAGAAACAATGCCCAATATACCAAAAAATAGCAAAATTCAGCCAACTTGAAAAAAATTCAATTTTTAGGGTTTTTAGAGAGTGTGATTCTGAAAATTTCAGATCTGTTCTATTTACTACAACATTGAATAATTGATAGATCAACAAGTTAATGCTGTTACAATCAACGTCAAAATTACCTAGAAATAGAAAAAATTACCGGAAATTGAAAATTTCAAGTTTTAAACCTTTATTAAGTGTATGCTTAAAAAATCTCAGATTTGAAAACTTCAGTTATGCAGTAAATTCTAAGAAGCATAAAAGTTAGATCTAGGCTAAATCTGGGAAGTGGCCAAAATTTATGAAAATGAAGATTTTGCAATTTTAAACAATTTTGACCATGTAGCATGTGATTTTAGGGCTTAATTGTTATTGTTTTCACTATTGTAATAAATAAGAGATAAAACAATATTTACAAAGCTGTTTCAGCAAAATTTTTCTAGTCAGACATCAAGATGCTAGAGACTCAAATGACTCTCTAATTTATAGATTTATCCTCCAAGTGGAAAAATAACAACTAGTTTCTTTAATCCTTGTCAAAATAATCTTGGTCGTTGATAAACACTTCGAGATCTTTTAATCTTGGCCCTTGATTTTTTATTTTTGAGGAATTTTCGAATTTATCATTTAATTCCATTTTTATTAGCTCAAAATTAATTATTTTGAGTTAATTTCGTAAAAAAATTTGACTTTTACATAACCACCAAGGTTCAAGGCTCCAAATTTTCTTGAAATATACAATAATCCCTTGGTGGACGACCTTTAAAAATTGATTCCTTTAGGACTCACAGATTTTTCCACTTGGAGAATTATTCTTACTAAGGCAATTTAATTTTTTGGTTTAGGATTTAATTTTATTTTGCCAAAAAAATAAATTAATTTACACATGAGGGGATTTAATTATTTTTCCACCCTCTAATACATAAGATTTTGCATTTACAACCCTCAAAGGGGGAATAGTAAATACACATTCGACTTAGACCTTCAAGAGACATGACACATTTGCGACACAATATGATCTAGTAAACCAAGTGATTTGTAACAAAATAATTCAGCCAACTAGCTTAAATTATTCCCAAATCACTTTTACATAAGACTCGACTAAAAACACTAGGACTCACTTAAGATTTCGACAATAAAATTCACCCTAACTTTGGGGTCTAAGCTGGTGGGAAAAAACTCTTCTGATTAGCTGTGTTTAGAAACATAGGTAATCAACGAGGTTAAAAAACGTCCTAGGATGAAATTCGTCATCAAAATCATAGACTTACCTAGGTTGTTACATATATTCAAGGTCTTACTAGGATCATTTACATTAGATAACTTGTAGAATGGGTTTACAATGACATACAGACTGCTGACAAATGATCCGATCTTGTTGAAAAAAGTTGGCACTTCCGCTTCCTTGGAACTTTGACAAATCTGGTGCAACAGGTACCATCATGCTTACTTGCTAACCATCAACCCAAGGATCCAGGTGCGTATTCGAGGTTAGAGCTCTATGACCAACACCACCGTCCCTACTTCAAGATCTAAACATCAACACATAGTGTCGGCTTGATGTCCTCCTAGGCAATGTGTCTCACACACAAAGCCTCAACAAATATCTTCCAAACTTTTATCATCATCAACAAGATCAACAATATCTACTAAACCAAGCATGTTTCTAAGACATTCAAATTTCTTATTAGGAAGAGACTTTGTTAGTATATCAACTACCTGATCATCGTTTGAGACATACTATAGCTTCACGATCCCATCTTGCACCAAGTTCCTAATGTAGTGGAACTTATTATTGATGTGCTTCGTCCTAGCATGAAACATGAGATCTTCAGACATTTTGATGCAACTTTGATTATCGCAGTTTATCACAATAGGACCCAGAGGCTTCTCGAACAAATCTGTCAGAAGTTTTCTCAAACATACAACCTCCTTTCCTACTTCGCATGCAACCACATACTTTGCTTCAACACTACTCAAAGCAACTAGATCTTGCTTTCTATTCATCCATGAGATCATGGCAGATCCCAAACTAAAGCATCTACCTGTAGTGCTTCTTCCATTGGTCTCATTGCCACCCCAATTAGAATCTGTGAAGCCAATCAGCTGGACTTCCTTGTTATCGTACTTTAGGTAGTGATGTATAGTGCCACGAAGATATCTCAGTATATGCTTGGCAGCTATCCAGTGATCATGACGAGGGTCCAACTGAAACTGACTAAGAATGTTCATAGCAAACATATATCCGACCTAGTATTTACAAAATACATCAGGGAACCCACCAACTTACGATAGGAGGTAGGATCTACGAGATTTGAGTCGGAGCTCCTCTACTTCTTGATATTGGTGATCATAGGAGTAGTCATGGGCTTGGAATCCATCATTCCAAATTTCAGCAACAACTTGATGATATACTTTCCTTGCCCCAGATATATCTCCCCAGGCTTCTGCCATACTTCCTAACCTAGGTAATAGTGCATCAGTCCCAGATCCTTCATCTCAAATTCGGCTGCTAGCATCTTCTTGCATTCTTGTATCCTTCGCTCCACACCTGTAATGAATAGATCATCCACATATAGTAGAATAATGACTGGTTCATTATCCACAACCTTGATGTAGAGATTTGGATCAGCAGTTCTTTTCACGAACCAAATTCTTAGAAGGTGTTGTCGCACAGATTGACACGACAACGCTCAGACCGGGGGCTGTCACTTTGATCCCCGATCCCTCCGTTTAAGCCTGTCTCCCGCGGCTAAGGGCGGTAGACCCTGTGAGATGATGAAGACCAACTGTCGACCAGTTGGTTGGGAGACACGAGACACGATTTAAGATAAGCACTAAAAATGATTTGATTAGTTAGCAGACCAGTGCCTTGATGATTACTTAACAGTACACAACGATCATTTATCATTCAATAACTTTGAACAATGCAAGATATCCGGTAAAATCACAATGACCAAAACGACGTCCAGCAACTGAAGACCTCGAAAAGATAAATTGCTCAAAATCACCACAAGAATCGTAAGTTATTAACCAGATATCAATTTCGGTGTCTCGACTTGAAAATTTTAGATCTCAGCATGAAAGATAACGATTGAAAACAACTGAGTCCAGCAAAAGTAATTTTCCACAAATTTTTTATATTTTTTCAAATTTTTTTTTTTTATTATTTTATTATTTTTATATTTTTTATATATAAAAAAAAAATAAAAATAAAAAGGATCTAAATAAGTCTTATTTAAAAAAAATTGAAAATCCTAAAAAATTTAAAAAAATGTAAATCTAAAACCTAAGAAGATTTTTTTATTTTATTTTTTATTATTTTTATTTTTATTTTTTTATTTTATTTATTTTATTTTATTTATTTTTTTTTTTTTTTAATTGAAATAAAAATTAAAGAAGGAAAACTAGCCTAAAAACTAAAATAAAATCAAAACCTAAAAAAAATCAAAACTAAAAACTAAAGGATAACCCCTTTTTAATTTTTTTGTTTATGAACTTTTTTTTTAAAATAAAATCAAAATCTAAACAAAAATTAATCTAAATCAAATACTTAAAAACCAAAACCCAAAAAAAAGAACTACGTAACTAAGGAAATTTATTTTTTATGAAACCTAATACTAAAAAAATAAAAATATATATGAAACGTAACTATTCAAAAAAAAAAAAAATGATATTGAATCTACATTCGAACTATACCTAAGTCATAAAAAAAAAAAGGCATGCGTGACTGGACTGAACGAAACGTCAAACCTGGAGAATGCACATGTGCCAAAATCGGATGAAAGGCGGGCTTCAAATCAGCAAACGAACGCATGGAAAACCAGATAACGACTTATGTCGAAACGGATTTGCAGGTTTAGTCGACGGGAGGTCGATGGCGAGGAAAGAAAACGCGAGGACATCGAGGGCAGGGATGGATGGCAACACGCTGCAGGCTTGGGGTAGCAACAGAGTTACGTGGGAGTGAAGCCAGGTGCGATGGACGGTGGAAATGGACGCGAGGGTTAGCAGCGAGCGTGAGGGAGCCACGGGTGGACGGATTTGGCTGAAGATGGATGTGCGAGAGACTGTGCGGCATTCGATGGGGAACAGGGAGAGTTTTTGACGGGTCTGTGGCCAGAATAAAACTCACACACGAAAAACGCCTATGCTGCTACTTACGTGACCCAAGCTTTAATAAATCAAAACGATGCTTTCAAAAATAACACCTACACTGATAACCCGATACCTGCTATGCATTAACTGGATAAAAAAAAATCGATTTATAGCAGACCTGCGTGTGACTTGCTGGACGCTTACTGATTCATGCTTCAACTAAAATCATGATTTTGCTGTATGCTCCCAAAGTTTACGAATGTAGGGATGATGAGATTGATCGCTGGTTTTGCTGCCTGTAGATACAAGAAAACTGAAAACCCTAATGAAACCAAAACCCTGAAACCCTAGCACAGCTGATTTAATTTACAGATTTGGCCCCTTAATAGCCAGATTCGCCAATAAGCACAGTAAATATTTAAAGAAATAATGATTTTTAGATTTTCACTGTGAAAAACTTCAGAAAAATCTCTCATGCAAATTAAAAAATGAGCTGAATGATAGACCCAGGATCAAATCCAACTGGGCTCAGCAAAAAATGCTTGTGGGAGCTGGCTGGTTCAGCCGAGAACTTCCCCGAATGTCCACAAATTTCCTTCAGAAAATGTTTTCTGCACAGCTCAAAACAACCATCAGTAAAGAGGGCAAAAACGCTGCTAGATCTCAGGAAATAATGGAGATACCTGCCATTACTTCAGAAACCCTAACAGCATCCAAACCCTAGCAAGTGAGCAAGATACCTGTGCTCACAATACTCTACAAAAAGCTATTATTAACGGCTGAAAATAACATATACAGAAAATTAAACAATCTCACATTTCAAGAGAGTAACACCAGCAAGATATGGACCCCAAAGTCTTCTTTTATTAACCAGAAACAGATTTACAAGAGAGCTTCCTCAGTCTTTGACTCACAGATCAGATCCCATGAAATGACCTCGTAAAACCCTATATAAAGGAAATGATCCCAACGGCTAGTTCGAGTGATCCATGTTGAAATGATCTCGACCGTTGATGAGGATCAAGACATCTCTTGATCTCATCCATCGATTTAAAATATTATTATTTTATTATTTTTAAAATTATTTTTTAAACTTTATTACTTTTTATTTTTTTATTTATTATTTTTATTGTTTATTATTATTATTTTTTTTTAATTTTATTTTTTTATTATTTTATTATTATTTTTATTCATTTTTTAATTTCTAATTCATTTTAAAATGGATCATCGAACTAAGCCCTTGGAAACATCACCTAGGACCTAGGACTTAGGACTCATCAGGGGATTTAAAACATTTTTCGACCCTCAGGACACATTACATCATGACTTTTACAATTTATATCTTAAGGGAGAAAAACCCCTTTAACATAGACCCTCACAAATCACCCAGTTCTGCGACACAACTATAATCTAGCAGATCAACACACTAGGATTCTCCTAAAATTCCAATGACGAAATGTTTCCCGGCTTTGGGGTCAGGTTTGAAGGAAAACTCTGCCGACCCGTGGATCGGTGAGACGAAAAACCTTTCGGGACATAGATTATCATAAGAAAGTTAGGTCCACCTAGGCAATTTACAAACACGACTCATATCTGCTAGGATTATTTACAAAGAATACATGCAGACTGGGTTTACAATTAGATTGATAAAAATGCTGATGACTGCAGGATGGCACAGACACGCTGATCAGGTTGCCCCTTTTTGCAAAGAAAAAAGGGGGTGTACTGCATGGGTAGTTGACCGGTAGAGGACAACATCTGGCTCTACTTGGGGACACGTTGCTGCTTGCAGGAATGCGAGAATCCAGAATCTGCATCCATACAATACAAAAATAAGTAGCGTCCATCCCAAAAATCATCATATACATTAAGCACAGGAAAGATAAAAGCTCTTCATTTATTGACTATCTAAAGCAAAAACAAAAAATGCGGAAAAAACAAGGAATAGGGTTAGAAATACGATACAAAGGATGCCCTACGGCATCAGATGTGTTCAATATAGTGCATACTGAGCATTTGCCTACTTTCAGGCAAATCTGTCGGCTGCTTGTCGGATGTACCATGTCCAATTCTGCATATGGTAGGACTTTTTCCTATCCGAAGATCAAGCTGCTCGCAGCTGTCTGATGCATCAAATCTTCTTCTCATTTTCTTTCTCTTGCGCTTTTCCTTTCTGGCAGGTCGAATTACTGATGACCTGGAACTTTCTGTTTCGAAGCTCTTAGATGAAGTATGTAAGATATGCGTGACATATTTTTCTTCATCTTGCATCTGATCATTATCGTTTTTAAGTTTATCTGGATCACCTTCAATTAACCACCTTTCAATCGAACCAATGACTTCCTCATAGTAAGATGGAGCTTGTTGCGACAAATGAGAAGGCTCCTGATTTATCTGGCTAGAGTGTTCAACTTTTATGGCACTAATTTCCCTGGTATGATCTTCTTCCATGGTCAATAACTTTTTCTGAAGATATATCTGATTAGCTTCCATATCTCTTATTATTTTATCGTCTTTTTCCTTTATGATCATCAAGCAATGCTGTATAGAGTTTATCTCTTCCTTGTGATTTGCTTGCATGGTAGCCAACTGATTATTATGATCGAATGTCATGATAGCCATTTCTTCATCCATATTTAATAACTTATGTCGCATAGAATTAATTTCCCTATCATGATTAGCTTTCATGGTCGTCATATTTTCCTCTAAGCCTGATAACCTGCTTCGCATCAAACCTATTTCTGTGTCATGATTAATCTTCATGGCTTCAATTTCCTTAGCATGTTGATTTTGCATGATTTCCATCTCCCTATTACGTTTTTCCAGGTGGGTGCATAAAGTTCTCACATCATTGGCGTAATTAGTTTGATTGATCTCCATACTTTTTACCAGTAACATTAGTTCCTGTATGATTTGCTTTTGATCTTCATTTTCATTGTCATTTGTCCCTTCTTTTCCATTATCATGAATCTGATCTGTAATGGTACAAGTGGATGGCACATTTTGATATGAAGAATTGTCTTGGAATCTTTCACTGACAGCTGGACTTTTTTCATTTTTCTGCACAACTTTAGGGGCACAAGGCAGGCTATCTGGATAACCATATCTGTCTTTAAAAGCATTGTCAATGTCTTGTAAAGAAGTGAAGGAACTTCAGGACAATTATTAAACCAATTTAAAGCATCACCCTCTAAGGAAAAGACAAAAAGACGCATTTTGACATCTTCGTGATTGTACTGAGGGGGTCTACAATATATGATCATTATGCGAGTGAACAAGCCTAGATGCCTTTTTACAGTGACTGCATCACCACTTGAGAATAAAGGTAATTTAGAGATGGCCACTTCCGGAATGTCATGGAGGTCATCAAAATGACATGGTTTAAACGAATAATCCATGATGAGTAATAAGGGACCAAATGGATGATAGAACGAGATTTCTGCTCAAGAAAATTAACAAATGAAAGAGATGGAGTCGCCACTTGAACAATGAATCTAATTCTAGGATCCAAAAAGCAACCAATAGGCAGATATGAGGGAGGCTTCTTGTCTGGGAAAAATAAGAAAATGGAGTCGCCACCCAACAAGAAACGAGCTGGAAAGAAGCTGCTGATATGACGAAAGGTAATGTGATGAAAAGATCAAGAGATGCCAAAAATTTTGAAGCTGCCAGCTCAAATGAGAGATGAGAAAGATGAAAGAATGATGAGAGATGAGGAGATGAAAGTCGTTGAAACGCCAAGGACAGAAAAACTCTATCCTCGGCGACAGAAAAACTCTATCCTCGGCAACGGCGCCAAAAAATGTTGTCGCGCAGATTGACACGACAACGCTCAGACCGGGGGTTGTCACTCTGATCCCCGATCCCTCCGTTTAAGCCTGTCTCGCGCGGCTAAGGGGCGTAGACCCTATGAGATAATGAAGACCAACCGGCAAACAGTTGGTTGGGAGACATGAGACACGATTAAGATAAGCACTAAAATGATTTGATTAGTTAGCAGACCAGTGCCTTGAGAGATTGTTATTAAAATGATTACTTGTCAAATGATATAGAAAAATAAACCGTGACCAGCAATCATTTGTCATCAGCTAAATCACATGACCAAAATGATATTTAGCAACTGAAAACTTCGAAAGATATAATCATGCACATTAACCAGATATTATATTCAAGCATGCCAGATAAACATCATTCCCAAAATTTTAGTCTCAGCAAAAATAGAATGCAATAAAATTTCCAGACTAAGACTTCCAAAAAATCTCCACGATGAATATTTTTATGGCTTCTCAGACAAAAATTTAAAACTAAAAGTCTAAACTAAAACTTGAAATCTAAAGTCTAATAAAAGAGAACTTTTTATTGGTCT
>APFE030829971.1:0-18731 GCA_000404065.3 Pinus taeda | reverse complement strand
CTATCTTAGCCTACCCTAGCCTATCATACCATACCTTAGCCTACCATACCCTGCCTAGCCTAACCTAGCCTAACCTACCTACCTTAGCATAACCTAGCCTATCCTAGCATACTAAAGCTACCCTAACATAAACTAGCCTACCCTACCCTATCGTAAGCCTATCCTAGCCTACCTAACCCAAGCCTATCCTAACCTACCCTAGCCTAGACTACCTTAGCCTAGCCTAGCCTAGCCTAACCTACTCTAGCCTAGCCTAGCCTAACCTACTCTAGCCTAGCCTAGCCTAGCTTAGCCTACTCTAAGCTAGCCTAGCCTAGCCTGCGCTAGCCTATCCTAGACTAGCCTACCCACCTTACCCTACCCTATCCTACTATAGCCTAACCTATCCTAGACTAGAGTATCCTAACCTACCAAGGCCTAGCCTAGCCTCGCCTACCCTACCCTACTCATGCTTAGCCTAGCTAGCCTAACCTACCCTACGCTACCCTACCATAGCCGAGCCCTGCATAGCCCAACCTACCCTAACCTACCATGGTCTACCCTACCCTACCCTAGCATACCTAGCATACCTACCCTACCTACCCTACCCTACCCTAGCATACCTAGCCTACAAAACACATTTTAAAATGTTATAAAATGCGTGGGTTTAGGGTTTAGGATTTAGGGTTTAGGGTTTATGGTTTAGGGTTTGTGATTTAGGGTTCAGGGTTTAGGGTTTAGGGTTTAGGGTTTAGGGTGTATATATGAACCACCCCACCTTAGGGGGATATCCACTGCTACATGGTACACATAATGTATTCATCCCACTGAGCCTCAAGGAGTTATGAAGAAAAATAAATAAAAGGAAACATGTTTATGAAGAAGAGTGGAAAAGAAAAGGTCAGAGTATCTCATGTGTCACAATTTTCTACCTCTTACACTCACATACCCAAGTGTGGTCTTCTATTATTATAAATTCTCATAAATTATTAGGGTTTATGGTTTAGGGATTAGGGTTTGGGGTTTAGGGTTTAGTATTTAGGGTTTATAGTTTAGGGTTTAGTTTTTATGGTTTAGGGTTTATAACACCTTAGTAAATTATTTTGATAAAAACTTAATTAAAAGTCACAAAACTCTTTTTATAATGCTATAAAATGCTCAGGGTTTAGGTTTTTTAAGACATTAGTAAATTCTTATAATAAATACTGAAAAAAAAAGTTACAAAAAACTCTTTAAAATGTTATAATTTTTTTAGGGTTTAGGGTTTAGGGTTAAGAGTCTAATGTTTATAAGAATTTAGTAAATCCTCATAATAAACACTTCAATAAAAGTTATATTCTGTTTTAAGATGTTATAAAATGTTGACAGTTTATGGTTTAGGGTTTATGGTTTGGGGTTGGGTGTTTAGAGTTTAGGGTTGAGGGTTTATAACACTTTAGTCAATGATTTTAATAAACACTTAAACATACATTACAATATGTTTTCTAAAGTGCTATAAGATTATTAGAGTTTAGTTTTTAGGGTTTAGGGTTTAGAGTTTACGGTTTAGGGTTTAGGGTTTGTGGTTTATAGTTTAGGGTTGAGGGTTTATAACACTTTAGTAAATTATTTTAATAAACACTTAAATAAAAATAACAAAATGCTTTTTAAAATGTTATAAAATGCTTAGGGTTTAATGTTTACAACTTGGGGTTTAGTGTTTAGGGTTTAGGATTTAGGGTTTAGGGCTTCGGGTTTAGAGGTTAGGGTTTAGGGTTTATAATACGTTAGTAAAGGCTTTTAATAAACACTTAAATAAAAGTTTCAAAATAATTTTTTAAATGTTATAAAATGATTAGGGTTTACAGTTTACAGTTTACGGTTTAAGGTTTTGGGTTTTGGTTTTAGGTTTAGCGTTTAGTGTATAGGGTCTACAAGATTTTGGTAAATTATTTTTATAAACACTTAGATAAAATTTACAAAACAATTTCTAAAATGTTAGGAAATGGTTAGCGTTTACTATTTACGGTTTAGGGTTTGGGGTTTAGGGTTTATGGTTTAGGTTTTGGGGTTTAGGGGTTATGTTTTTGTGTTTAGGGCTTAGGGTTTTGTGCTTATGATTTAGGGTTTATAAAACTTTGGTAAATTATTTTAATAAACACTTAAATAAAAGTTACAAAATTCTTCTTAAACTGTTATAAAATTCTTAGGGTTTATGGTTTAGTGTTTAGGGCTTCGGGTTTACAGTTTAGTTTATAGGGTTTAGGGTTTATAACACTTTATTAAGATATTTTAATAAACACTCGAAAAAGGTTACAAAACACTTTTAAAAATGTTATTAAATGATTAGGTTTCAGGTTTTAGGGTTTATGGTTTATAACACTTTACTAAATTCTTTTAATAAACACTTAAATAAAAGTTAGAAAACCATTTTTCAAATGTTCTAAATTGTTGAAGGTTTAGAGTTTGGTTTTAGGGTTTAGGGATTATTAGACTTTAGTAAATGATTTTAATAAACATTTAAATAGAAGTTACAAAACACTTTTTAAAATGTTATAAAATACTTAGGGTTTATGGTTTACAGTTTACAGTTTAGGGTTAGGGTTTTATGGTTTAGACTTTAGGGTTTAGTGTTTATAGCACTTTATGAAATGTTTTTAGTAAAAAATAAAATAAAATTTATAAAATGTTTTTAAAATTGTTATAAAATGCTTAGGTTTAGGTTTTAGAAGTTAGGGTTTAGGATTTAGGGTTTGGGGTTTAGGTTCTACGGTTTAGGATTAAGCGTTTGCAATTTAGGCTTTCAGGATTAGGGTTTATGGTTTAGGATTTATAACACTTTACAAAATTCTTAGGCTTTAAGTTTTAAGATTTTCAGTTTAGGGTTTAGGGTTTTGGGTTTACAGCTCATGGTTTAGGGTTTATAACACCTTAGTAATTGTTTTAATAAACACTTACATTAAAGTTACAAAACACTTTTTAAAATGTTATAAAATGCTTAGGCTTTAGGGTTTAGCATTTGCGGTTTAGAGTTTATGGTTTAGGGTTTTGGGTTTAGGGTTGAGAATTTAGGGTTTAGGATTTAGGGTTTAGGGTGTAGGGATGAACCACCCCACCTTAAGGTGGTATCCACTACTACATAGTACACATAATGCATACATCCCATTGAGCCTCAAGGAGGTGTGAAGAAAAATAAATAAAAGGAAATAGGTGTTTGAAGAAGAGTAGAAAAACAAAGGTCGGTGTACATGTATCACAATTTTCGCTCTCACACACTTAGAAAGCCATGTACGGTCTTCCGTTATTATAGATTCCCATAAAATTCGTAGGGTTTATGGTTTATGGATTAGGGTTTGGGGTTTAGGGTTTATAACATTTTAGTAAATTATTTTAATAAGCACTTAAATAAAACGTACAAATAGTTTTGTAAAATGTTATAAAATTCTTAGGCTTTAGCATTTAGGGTTTAGAGTTTTTTGGTTTATGGTTTATGAAATGTTATAAAAGGCTTAGGATTTAGCATTTAGGGTTTAGGTTTTTCGGTTTAGGGTTTATAGTTCATGGTTTAGCTTTTATGGTTTACGTTTTAGAAAACCTTAGTAAATTATTTTGATAATAACTTAAGTAAAAGTCACAAAACTCTTTTTATAATGTTACAAAATGCTTAGGGTTTAGGTTTTATAAGACTTCCGTAAATTCTTATAATAAACACTTAAATAAGAGTTAAAAAGCACTTTTGAAAATGTTATAAATTGCTTAAGGTTTAGGGTTAGGAGTCTAAGGTTTATAAGACTTTAGTAAATCCTTTTAATAAACACTTAAATAAATGTTAGAAATTGTTTTAAGATGTTAAAAAATGATTGGGTTTGAAGGTATAGGGTTTATGGTTTGGGGTTTGGTGTTTAGATTTTAGGGTTTATGGTTTATAAAATTTTAGAAAATGATTTTAATAAAAACTTAAATATAAGTTACAATATGTTTTCTAAATTGTTATAAAATTATTAGAGTTTAGCATTTAGGGTTTTGGGGTTTAGGGTTTAGGGTTTAGAGTTTATGATTTAGGGTTTTAGGTTAAGAGTTTATGATTTATGGATTAAGGTTTGTGGTTTATATTTTAGGTTTGAGAGTTTATAAAAATGGTAAATTCTTTTAATAAACACTTAAAGAAAAATTACAAAATGATTTTTTAAATGCTATAAAATGCTTAGGGTTTAATGTTCACGATTTGGGGTTTAGGGTTTGAGGTTTAGGGTTTAGGGTTTATGATTTAGGGTTTAGGGTTTGGGGTTTAGAGGTTAGGTTTTATGGTTTATACGACATTAGTAAAGGATTTTAATAAACACCTAAATAAAAGTTTCAAAATACTTTTTAGAATGTTATAAAATGATTAGGGTTTAGGGTTGACGATTTACGATTTAAGGTTTGGGGTTTTGGGTTTAGGTTCAGGGTTTAGTGTGTAGGGTATACAACATTTTGGTAAATGTTTTCAACAA
Source organism: Pinus taeda (assembly GCA_000404065.3). NCBI lineage: Eukaryota > Viridiplantae > Streptophyta > Pinopsida > Pinales > Pinaceae > Pinus > Pinus taeda. The sequence continues at coordinate 14,280 of APFE030829971.1, read as the reverse complement.
ACACTTAAATAAAAGTTACAAAAAAAAATTTAAAATGTTATAAAATGGTTAGGGTTTACAATTTAGGGTTTAGGGTTTGGAGTTTGGAGTTTAGGGTTTACGGTTTAGGTTTTGGGGTTTAGTGTTTATGTTTTTGTGTTTATGGTTTATGGATTTGTGTTTACGATCTAGGGTTTATAAAACTTTAGTAAATTCATTTAATAAACACTTAAATAAAAGTTACAAAATTCTTCTTAAACAGTTATAAAATTCTTAGGGTTTATGGTTTAGGGTTTAGGGCTTGATGTTTAGGGTTTAGGGTTTAGGTTTTGGGATTAGGTTTTAAGATGTATGGTTTAAGGTTTATAACAATTTCATAAATTCTTTTAATAAGGACTTAAATAAAATTTACAAAAAGATTTTAAAAATGTTATAAAATGGCTACCATTTAGGGTTTAGTTTATAGGGTTTAGGGTTTAGGGTTTATTTTTTAGGGTTTAGAGTTTAGGGTTTAGGGTTTGGTTTTTGGGGTTTGGGGTTTACGGTACACAAAACTTTATCAAGTGCTTTTAATAAATAATTAAAAATGAATACAAAACACTTTTTAAAATGTTATTAAACGATTAGGGTTAGGGTTTAGGGTTTGTGGTTTAGGGTTTAGGTTTTATAACACCTTAGTAAATTATTTTAATAAACACTTAAATAAAGGTTACAATTCTTTTTAATAGATCACAAAACGCTTCTTAAAATGTTATAAAATTCTTAGGGTTTAGGATTTAGGGTTATAACACTTTATTAAATGATTTTAATAAACAATTGAATAAAAGTTACAAAACAATCTTTAAAATGTTATAAAATGTTTACGATTTAGGGTTTAGGCTTTACAATTTAGGGTTTTCGGTTTCAGGTTTAGAGTTTAGGGTTTGAGGTTTATTGTTTATGGTTCAACGTTTTGTCTTTATGGTTTAGAGTTAAGGGTTTCATGTTTATTGTTTAGGGTTTAGGGTTTTGAATTTGGGGTTTATAACATTGTCATAAAATCTTTTAATAAACACTTAAATAAAATTTATAAAATACTTCTTAAAATGTTATAAAACGCTTAGCATTTATGTTTTTTGGTTTAGGCTTTCAGTGTTTAGGGTTTAGGGTTTAAGGTAGAGTATTTAAGCTTTATAAAATGCTTGGGTTTTTTAGGGTTTATGGTTTTGTCACTGAGGTTTTAGGGTTTAGGGCATAAGGTTTAGTTCTTATGATTTATAACACTTTATTAAATGCTTTTAATAAACAGCTAAATAAAAGTTACAAAACACTTTTTAAAGTGTTATAAAATGATTAAGGTATAGGGTTTAGCGTTCAGAATTTAGGGTTTAGGATTTAGGGTTTGGGGTTTAGGGTCTAGGGTTTAGGGTTAAGCATTTACGGTTTAGGCTTTAGGGATTAGGGTTTACAGTTTAGGATTTATAACACTTTACAAAATTCTTAGTGTTTAAGTTTTAAGATTTTCAGTTTAAGGTTTATTCTTTCAGGTTTTAATAAACAATTACATAAAAGTTACAAAACACTTTTTAAAATGTTATAAAATGCTCGGGGTTGAGGGTTAATGTTTTAGGGTTTTGGTTTTAGGGTTTAGGGTGTAGGGATCAACCACCGCATGTTGAGTGGATATCCGTTGCTACATAATACACATAATAGATTCATCCCATTGGGCCTCAAGGATTTATGAAGAAAAATAAATAAAAGGAAACAGGTTTATGAAGAAGAGTGGAAAAACAATGGTCGGGGTATCTCATGTATCACAATTTTCACCCTCCTACATTCACATACCCAAGTGCGATCTTCTGTTATTATAGATTCTCATAAAATTCTTAGGGTTTTTGTTTTAGGGATCAAGGTTTGGGATTTAGGGTTTAGGATTTAGGGTTTATAACATTTTTCTAAATTATTTTAATAAGCACATAAGTAAAAGTTACAAATATTTTTTAAAATGTTATAAAATTTTTAGGCTTTAGCTTTTAGGGTTTAGAGTTTCTACCACTTTACTAAATGTTTCTAGAATAAACTTAAATAAAAGTTATAAAAAACTCTTTAAAATGCTATAAACTAGTTAGCGTTTAGGTTTTAGGGATTAGGGTTTCAAGTTTATAACATTTTAGTAAATTCTTTTAATAAACACGTAAAAAAAGTTACAAAACACTTTTTAAAATGTTATGAAATGCCCAGGGTTTACGTTTTAGGGTATAAGGTATATGGTTTCGGGTATTGGGTTTAAGGTTTATGTTTTATGGTTTACAGTTTATAACACTTTAGTACATTGTTTTAATAAACACTTAAATAAATGTTACAAAACGCTTTATGAAATGTTATAAAAGGCTTAGAGTTTAGCATTTAGGGTTTATGTTTATTAGTTCAGGGTTTATAGCTTAGGGTTTAGTTTTTATGGTTTAGGGTTATAACACCTTAGTAGATTATTTTCACAAAAAATTAAGTATAAGTCACAAAAATCTTTTTAGAATGCTATAAAATGCTTAGGGTTTAGGTTTCAGTAAATTCTTATAATAAACACTTAAATAAAAGTTAAAAACATTTTTTAAAATGTTATCAATTGCTAAGGGTTTAGGGTTAAGAGTCTAAGGTTTATAAGAATTTAGTAAATCCTCTTAATAAACACTTAAATAAATGTTAGGAATTGTTTTAAGATGTTATAAAATTCATAGGGTTTATTGTTTAGGGTTTATGGTTTGGGGTTTTGTGTTTAGTGTTTAGGGTTTAGTGTTTATAACACTTTAGTAAATGATTTTAATAAACACTTAAATATAAGCTATAATATGTTTTCTAAAGTGTTAGAAAATTACTAGAGTTTAGCATTTAGGGTTTACGGTTTAGAGTTTAGGGTTTAGGATTTAGGGTTTCAGGTTTGGAGTTTATGGTTTAGGGTTTAGGGCTTGTGGTCTACAGTTTAGGGTTGAGGGTTTCTAACACTTCAGTATATTATTTTAATAAACTCTTAAATAAAAATTACGGAACACTTTTGAAAATGTTATAAAATGCTTAGGTTTAATGTTTGCAATTTGAGGTTTAAGGTTTAAGGTTTAGGGTTTAGGGTTTATGATTTAGGTTTTAGGTTTTGTAGTTTAGAAGTTCGGGTTTAGGGTTTATAAGGCATTAGTAAAGGATTCTAATAAAAACATAAATATAAGTTTCAAAATACTTTTTAAAATGTTATAAAATGATTAGGATATAGGGTTTACGGTTTACGGTTTAAGGTTTGGGGTTTAAGTTTAGGGTTTATTGTATAGGGTCTACAACATTTTGGTAAATTATTGTAATAAACACTTAAATAAAGGTTACAAAACATTTTTGAAAATGTTATAAAATGATTAGGGTTTGTGATTTACAGTTTAGGGTTTGGGGTTTGGGGTTTAGGGCTTAGGGTTTAGGTTTTGGGGTTTAGGGTTTATGCTTTTGTGTTTAGGGTTTAGGGCTTTGTGTTTAGGGTTTAGGGTTTTCTGTTTATGGTTTAGGGTTTATAACACTTTAGTAAATTATTTTAATAAACACTTAAATAAAAGTTACAAAATTATTCTTAAATTGTTATCAAATTCTTAGGGTTTATGGTTTACGTTTTTGGGTTTGGGGTTTAGGGTTTTGGGTTTTGGTTTTAGGGATAGGTTTTACGCTGTATGGTTTAAGTTTTATAACGATTTAGTAAATTCTTTTGATAAACACTTAAATATCATTTAGGGTTTACGATTTACGGTTTATTTTTTAGGGTTTAGCGTATAGGTTTTAGGTTTTAGAGTTTATAAAACTTTATTAAGAGCTTAAGATGAACACTTAAAAGGGGTTAAAAAACACTTTTAAAATGTTATATAATGATTAGGGTTTGGTATTTAGGGTTTAGGTTTTGTAACACCTTAGTAAATTCTTTTAATAAACACTTAAATAAAAGTTACAATATTTTTTTATAGATCATAAAATGCTTAGGTATTATGGTTTAGGGTTTGGGGTTTGGCGATTAGGGTTTAGTGTTTAGGGTTTGGGGTTTAGGGTTAAGGGATTAGGGATTAGGGTTTATGGTTTATAACACGTTAATAAATTCTTTTACTAAACACTTAAATAAAAGTTACAAAATCATTTTCAAAATGCTTTAAAATGTTGAAGGTTTAGGGTTTGGTTTTAGGGTTTTAAGTCTATGGTTTATGGTTTAGAGTTTGAGGGTCTAGGGATTATAACACTTTAGTAAATTATTTTAATAAGAATTTAAATAAAATCTACAAAACATTTTTTAAAATGTGATAAAATACTTAGGGTTTATGGTTTACAGTTTAGGGTTTAGGGTTAGGGGTTTATGGTTTACCGTTTAGGGTTTAGGGTTTAGAATTTAGTGTTTAGGATTTAGGGTTTCATGTTTAGGGTCTAAGGTTTACGATTAAGCATTTTTGGTTTAGCATTTAGGGATTAGGGTTTACAGTTTAAGATTTATAATACTTTACAAAATTCTTACAGTTTAAGTTTTAATATTTTTGGTTTAGGGTTTAGGGTTTCAGCTTTAGGGTTCATGGTTTCGGGTATATAAAACCTTAGTAATTGTTTTAATAAGCACTTACATAAAATTTTCAAAACATTTTTTAAAATGTTATAAAATGCTTAGGGTTTAGGGTTTAGGCTTTGGGGTTTAGGGTTAAGGGTTTAGGGTTTAGGGTTTCGGTTGTAGGGATGAGCCACACCACCTAAAGGGGGTATCCGCTACTACATAGTAAACATAATGCATTCATCCCATTGAGCCTCAAGGAGTTACAAAGAAAAGTAAATATGAGGAAATATGTTTATGAAGAAGAGTGGAAAAACAAAGGTGAGGGTATAGCATGCATCACAATTTTCTCACTCCTACACTCACATACCCAAGTGTGGTGTTTCGTTATTATAGATTATGATAAAATTCTTAGCATTTATGGTATAGGGATTAGTGTTTTCCATTTAGGGTTTAGGATTTAATGTTTATAACATTTTAGTAAATTAATTTAAAAAGAACTTAAATAAAAGTTACATATAGTTTTTAAAATGTTATAAAATTATTAGGCTTTAGTGTTTAGGGTTTAGAGTTTATAAAACTTTATTAAATGTTTTCAGTATACACCTATATAAAAGTTACAAAAAACTCTTCAAAATGTTATAAATTAGTTAGGGTTTAGGTTTTAGGGATTAGGGTTTCAAGGTTATAACACTTTAGTAAATGTTTTTAATAAACATGTAAAAGGAGTTACAAAACACTTTTTAAAATGTTATGAAATGCTTAGGGTTTAGGTTTTCGGGTATAAGGTATATGGTTTAGGGTTTTGGGTTTAAGGTTTAGGGTTTAGTGTTTAGGGTCCAGGGGTTATAACAGTTTAGTAAATTGTTTCAATAAATACTTAAATAAATGTTACAAAACGCTTTATGAAATGTTATAAAAGGCTTAGGGTTTAGCATTTAGGGTTTAGGCTTTTCAGTTTACGGTTTATAGTTTAGGGTTTAGGTTTTACGTTTAAGGTTTAATAACACCTTAGTAAATTACTTTGATAAAAACTTAAGTAAAAGTCACAAGACTCTTTTTAGAATGCTATAAAATGCTTATGGTTTAGGTTTTATGATATTTTAGTAAATTCTTATAATAAACACTTAAATAAAATTTAAAAAACAATTTTTAAAATGTTATAAATTTCTTAGGGTTTAGGGTTAAGAGTCTAAGGTTTATAAGACTTAAATAAAAGTTAGAAATTTCTTTAAGATGTTATAAAATGCTTAGGGTTTACGGTTTAGGTTTTGGTGTTTAGAGGTTAGGGGTTAGGGTTTATAACACTTTAGTAAATGATTTTAATAAACACATAAATATATGTTACACTATGTTTTTTAAAGTGTTATAAATTATTAGAGTTTAGCATTTAGGTTTTAGTGTTTAGGGTTTAGGGTTCAGGGTCTAGAGCTTATCATTTATGTTTTAGGGTTTCAGGTTTAGAGTTTAGGCTTTAGGATTTAGGGTTTGTGGTTTACAGTTTAGGTTTGAGGGTTTATAACAATTTAGTAAATTCTTTTAATAAAAACTTAAATAAAAATTACAAAATGAATTTTAAAATGTTATAAAATGCTTAGGGTTTAATGTTCTCGATTTGGAGTTTAGAGTTTAAGGTTTAGGGTTTAGGTATTATGATTTAGGGTATAGGGTTTGGGATTTAGAGGTTAGGGTTTAGGTTTTATAAGAAATTAGTAAAGGCTTTTAATAAACACTTAAATAAAAGTTTCAAAATACTTTTTAAAATGTTATAAAATGATTAGGGTTTATGGTTTACGGTTTAAGCTTTGGGGTTTTGGGTCTAGGTTCAGGGTTTAGTGTATAGGGTCTGTAACATTTTGGAAAATGCTTTTAATAAATATTTAAATAAAAGTTACAAAACAATTTTTAAAATCTTATAAAATGGTTAGGGTTTACGGATTACGGTTTAGGGTTTGGGGTTTGGGGTTTACCGTTTAGGGTTTAGGTTTCGGGGTTTAGGGTTTATGTTTTTGTGTTTAGGGTTTAGGGTTGTGTGTTTATGGTTTATTGTTTACAACACTTTAGTAAATTCCTTTAATAAACACTAAAATAAAAGTTACAAAATTATTCTTAAATTGTTATAAAATTCTTAGGGTTTATAGTTTACAGTTTAGGACTTGGGCTTTAGGATTTAGAGTTTAGGTTTTGGGGTTAGGTTTAAGGATGTATGGTTTAAGGTCTATAAAAATTTAGTAAATTTTTTTAACAAACACTTAAATAAAAGTCACCAAATGCTTTTAAAAATATTATAAAATGCCTACGGTTTAGGGTTTAGTTAAAAAACACTTGTTAAAATGTTATAAAATCCTTAGAATTTAGGGTTTAGGATTTAAAATTCTATAAAATTCTCATGGTTTAGGCTTTAGGGTTTATAACACTTGAGTAAATTTTTATTATAAAGTCTTAAACAAAAGTAAGGAAACGTTTGTTAAGATGTTATAGAATACTTAGGGTTTAGAGTTTAGGCTTTAGGGTTTTGGTTTTTGGGTTTAAAATGTTATAAAATGCTCATGGTTTAGGATTTCGGGTTTCAGGTTTAGAGTTTACAGTTTAGGGTTTACAGTTTGTGGTTAACAATTTAGGGTTAAGGGTTTAGAACATTTTAGTAAATTATTTTAATAAACTCTTAAATAAAAATTACAAAACACTTTTTAAAATGTTATAAAATGCTTAGGGTTTAATTTTATTGATTTGGGGTTTAAGGTTTAAGGTTTAGGGTTTAGGGTTTATGATTTAGGTTTTAGGGTTTAGAGGTTAGGGTTTAGGGTTTATAGGAAATGAGTAAAGTATTTTAATAAACACTTAAATAAAAGTTTTAAAATACTTTTTAAGATGTTACAAAATGATTAGGATTTAGGGTTTAAGGTTTATGGTTTAAGGTTTGAGGTTTTAGGTTTAGGTTTAAGGTTTATTGTATAGTGTCTACAACATTTTGGTAAATTATTTTAATAAAGACTTAAATAAAAGTTACAAAACATTTTTTAAAATATTATAAAATGGTTAGGGTTTATGGTTTACAGTTTAGGGTTTGGGGTTTGGGGTTTACGGTTTAGGGTTTAGGTTTTGGGGTTTAGTGTTTATGTTTTTGTATTTAGTGTTTAGGGTTTTGTGTTTATGGTTTGGGGTTTATAACACTTTAGTAAATTATTTTAATAAACACTTGAATAAAAGTTACAAAATTCTTCTTAAACTGTCATAAAATTCTTAGGGTTTATGGTTTAGGGTTTTGGGCTTGGTGTTTAAGGTTTAGGGTTTTTGTTTTGGGGTTAGGTTTTAGGGTGTATGGCTTAAGTTTTATGACAATTTAGTAAATTATTTTAATAAACACTTAAATAAAGGTTACAAAACGCTTTTAAAAATGTTATAAAATTCCTACAGTTTAGGGTTTAGTTTATAGGATTTAGGGTTTAGGGTTTATTATTTAGGGTTTAGTGTTTATGTTTTAGGGTTTAGCGTTTAGGGCTTAGGGTTTGGGGTTTAGGGTTCAGGCTTTAGGTTTTAGAGTTTATTAAACTTTATTAAGAGCTTTTGATAAACACTTCAAAAAGGTTACAAAACACTTTTCATAATGTTATTAAATGATTAGGGTTTAGCGTTTAGGTTTTATAACACCTTAGTAAATTCTTTTAATAAACACTTAAATAAAAGTTACAATGTTTTTTTTATATATCATAAAATGCTTAGGTTTCAGGGTTTAGGGTTTGGGGTTTGGGGTTTAGGTTTTAGTCTAGCGTGGCCTAGTCTAGATTATCCTAACCTTGCCTAATCTAACCTACCCCAATCTAGCCTAGCTCAATACAACCAAGCCTATCCTAACTTAATCTAGCCAAATTTAACATAGCCTAATCTATCCTAGCCTAGTCTAGCCTAATCTAGCTTAATCTAGCCTAATCTAGACTAGCATAATCTAGCTTATCCTAACCTAACTTAGCCTAGCCTAGCATAGCCTAATCTAACCTATTGTAGGCTAATCTAGCCTAGCCTAATCTACTCTAAGCTAGTCTAGCCTACTCTAATCTAGCCTAGCCTAATCTCGGCTAATCTCATCTAGCCTAATCTAGACTAGGCTCACGTACCAAAGCCTATCGTAGCCTACCCTACCCTAGGCTACCTATCCTAACCCAGCCTAGCCTACCATACCCTACCCTAGCCTACCATACCCTAGGCTACCTAGCCTAGCCTAGCCTAGCATAATGTAGCCTATCCTAGCCTACCTAGGCTACGCTAACATAACCTAGCCTAGCCTACACTATCCTAAGCTTATCCTAGCCTACCTAACCCAAGCCTATCCAACCTACCCTAGCCTAGCCTACCTTAGCCTAACCTAGCCTAGCCTAGCCTAACCTAGCCTAGTCTATCTTATGCTAGCCTAGCCTACGGTAGCATATCGTACTCTAGCCTACCCTCCCTAGCCTACCCTATCCTACCCTAGCCTAACCTATCCTAGCCTAGGGTATCCTAACCTACCTAAGCCTAGCCTAGCCTTTCCTATCCTATCCTACCAAAACTTCGCCTAGCTAGCCTAACCTACCCTACCATAGCCTAGCCTCGCCTAGCCTAACCTACCCTAATCTACCATGGCCTACCCTACCCTACCCTACCATGCTTAGCCTACCTAACCTACTTAGCCTACCCTAGCCCAACATAATCTAGCCGAGTGTACCCGAGCATAGCCTACCCTAACCTGCACTAGCCTACCCTACCTAGCCTACCATAACCCAGCTTGTCCTAGCCTACCTAACCTACCTTTGCATAACCTAGCCTAGCCTACCATATTCTAAGCCTAGCTTATGTCAAACCATTATCCCAGCCTAGCCTACCCTAGCCTACCTAGCCTAACCTAGCTTAGCCTAGCCTAGCCTACCCTATCCTACCCTACCCTAGCCTACCTTATCCTACCCTAGCCTAGCATAGCCTAATCTATCCTAGCCTAGCCTAGCGTATCCTAACCTACATAACCCTAGCCTAGCCTCACCTATCCAACCCTACCCAAGATTAGCCTAACTAGCCTACACTTCCCTACCGTATACTAGTATAACCTAGCCTACCCTACCTTGGCCTACCCTAGCCTACCATATCTTACACTAGCTTAGCCTACCCTATCCTACCTAACCTACTGTAGCCTATGCTAGCCTACCCTAGCTTACCTAGCCTAGCCTAGCCTACACTACCCTACCCTACCCTCCCATAACATAGCCTACCCTACCTTACCCTAGCATATCTTACCCTTACCAAGCCTCCCTAACCTACCCTAGCCTAACTTAGCCTAGCATAGCCTACCTTTACCTACCCTAGCCCAGCCTAGTGTACCTAGCCTAGCCTAGCCTAACTTAGCCTAGCCTAGCCTAACGTAACCTAACCTAACCTACCATACCCTAGCCTGGCCAACCCCACCTAGCCTAGCCAAGTCTACCTCACCTAGCCAAACCTATCCTACCCTACCTATCCTACCCTACCTAGCGTACCTAGCCTAGCCTAGCCTAACCTACCTAGCTTACCTAGGCTACCTTACCCTACCCTACCTTATCCTACCCTACCTAGACTACCCTACCCTAGCATAACCTAGCCTAGCCTAGCCTATCCTAAGCCTAGCTTATCCAAGCCTACCCTAGCCGACTCTATCCTACCTTAATCTAGCCTACCCTGGCATAACCTTAAGTAGCTTATCATAAACTAGCCTCACCTAACTTTATCCTAAACTAGATTATCTAGCCTAACCTAAGATAGCCTAGCCTATCGTATCATAGCCTAGCCTAGCCTAGCATAACTTAAATTAACCTAGCCTAGCATGGCCTAAAGTAGCTTAGCCTAGTTTGACATACACTAGCTTGAACTAAGCTTTCCTAGCTTAGTTTAAACTAGCTTGGACTAACCTAGCCTAGCCTAGCTTGGCCTAACCTAGCCTAGCCTAGCTTAAACTAAGCAAGCCTATCCTACTCTGGCCTAAAGTAGCCTAGTCTAAGCTAAACTAACTTGGCCTAGCCTAGCCTAAATAGTCTAGCCTTACCTAGCCTATCCCACCCCACTCTAGCCTAACCTACACTAAACTAGCCAAACCTAGACCCTAAATCTCAATGTATATTATAAATATACATCATGCATGAAAGTGAAAGAACTTCACATAAAAAAGTAGTAAACATAAGTAACGGATTTATTAAGAAAGTTACAAAATAGAAATTTATGTTTATTGAAAACATATTTACATAATATAAATTCTATAATAAAAATAATTTTTCAATATACAACGAAAACATATATAAAAATATGGTTCAGTTAAGTAATTAATTAATAAATTTATAAAAAAGAAAACACTTTAAAAAACAAAATCACTACTATAAAATTTATATATTATATTATTAAAAAATATAAAAATAAATCATATGAAATATATTAATGTTTAGGAAATTATAAAAAGACAATTTACTTTATTGAGAGCACACTTTTAAAAAAGACAATTTTATATCAATTAAAGAAAAATAAAATTCCTTATTTCTTATTTTAGTAAATAAAACTGTATAAAAAATTAAATAAATATTTATTGAAAAAATATGAATTATTGAAATATAAATTTTATAGGTTATTCAAAATATTTTCATAAAAAAGATACTATCATTTACATGTAACAAATTTTGGCTCACTTAAATTACTGAAAAAACATACATTGAAATAAATTGAAACATTGTGTATATATATGATTCGGAAAACAATGGAATTGGAGGTGAAAAAACGCTTATCGATTTTACTTCCAAAAAAGACTATGACTGTGAAAACAATGAAAGCAACCTCAAAAAGGAAACTCTATACGCACATAGGCATGCGACTTTCAACTTTAAATATTAGGTGTCCTCAAATGGAGATGTCAGCGATAAATACGAATACGAATACGACTAAACTCGTTGTTTATCAAATCATGATAGTGATTCATTCGAAATTCCAAGGGAGTGCTGAGCTTGCCGCCATCCTCAGCTTCTTGACGGAAATGTCGCCTAATTTCTTGGTTTATTTGATACTCTGTCTATCGTCCTTTGTTTTGGAAACAGAGCCCATGGGTCCCTCCAGAAGAGGTCCAGTAGTGTTATCGTCCAAGAACCGGAAGTCAATACCAGCTGGAGTTTCGTTGGCCTTGGACGGGGACCTAAAAGATGCCAATGACGCTGGCGATTCATCAGAAGCCTTGTGGACGTTTTCAAGGCACCCTTTACGCTCAGGACTAGCTGGCTTTCGCGATGGGATAGATATGGCTGGCTTGCAATTTATATCTGAGCGTTTTCCTTAATGGAATTGGAGAGTTTCCTGCATATTCTCTGAAAGCAATTATGGTCGACAAGTTCGAAAGGAGGGCTATTCTCATCTTGGATACGCGTGAGACGCTCTCTTTGGAACGAAGAGGCAATACAAGGCGGAGGGAATGGAGAAGAGAGCAACCCTATGCCGAAGGAATAGGAGTCGAAGGCCGACATGCCCACTGGAGCAGGGGTGGCGTGAAGCGGTGATGTATAAGTTACCGACATGCTTACTGAAGCGGGGGTGGCCAAAGGAATATAAGCTACACATGTGCTTTCTTCAATACACCGAGGAATTAGGCGACATTGCCATCAGAACGAAGAGGCAATACAAGGCGGAGGGAGTGGAGATGAGAGCTACCCTATGGCGACATGCCTACTGGACCTCTTCGGGAGGGACCCACGGGCTCCGTCGCCAAAACAAATGACGATAAACCTACGCCACTGCATGCTATCCAAGTACGGATTATCAAATAAACCCAGAAATTCGGCGACATTGCCATCAAGAAGCCGAGGATGGCGTTGCTGGCACAAGCCAAGCTCAGGCAATCATGATACTGATTCATTCGAAATTGTATGAAAGAGAGCCAGTTAAATTACAAGCATATGCAGATCAGTAACTCGATAATACAGATGGTTCTAGATTTAAAGCAGATCCATAAATTTCGTAAGCTCTTTTGAATTCATTGAAATAGAGGCACATTAAACCTCCACAAATTAAAGAAATATTAATTAAATAAAAAAATAATATGCCCAGATTAATTCCTAAAGAGAGGCAGATGGGTTAAGCTCACAATAAAACTAATACAGAGTATTAATTTACACGATAGATGAATTAAATGACTAGAAAGCCATAGTAAATCCATTATCAATCCAAAAATAAATTAATTCAAACCAGCAGATAGATACATGGAGCTGAGGAAAACTAGTCGCATCCAGCGTAACCTGTTGAAAGAGAAGCTAGATCCATACATACCAGTAACTCGATTTCATTTTTTGAATCTGTAGCCACGAGCATTTCCCTACTTCTTCCATTCTGTAAATATTTGCAATGGAAAGGTTATAGACTAAAAGAAATCAAGGGCTTCTCAGAAAATCAAAGGGAAAAAAGACAAGTAATCATTAACCATTGAACTTTTCCGCCGGAAGATCTGGTTACCTTTGATCTTCTCCACCGGAAGCCGAGGCTACCTACAGTAATATGCCCAACAAAACATAGATGGAGGAAGAGGTTAAACTTGCTAAACTATTTCCAAAGAAATCAAGGGTTTTTCAGAAAATGAAAGGGAAAAAAGAGAAGTGATCATCAATCATTGAACTTCTCCGCTGGACGATTTGATTGCCTTTACCCTTTGCCTCCGATCATGAAGAGATTAAAATTGCTGAACTATTTCCGAAGAAATTAAGGGCTTCTCAGAAAATCAAAGGGCAAAAAGAGAAGTGCTCATTAACCATTGAACTTCTCCACAGGAAGGGATTGATCTGGTTGCCTATGATCTGCTCCACTGGAAGTCGAGGAAGAGTTAACGTTATAAATAATGTAAAGAAGAGATATAAGAGTTGATATATATATTCTTCCGCGTCCTTTCAACGAATATAGGATTAAATTACTCGCATCTAAAACCAGATAGCAACCACTAACTTCTTGCATGCTTTTCTGCCAACTGGATAGTATTGCAACGGTTAGCTTTATCCATGATTTTTTTACCAGTCAGTTAAATGTTATATTGCTTTTCTAAATGTGTCAATTTGTCAGTTATAGATCTTCACGTTTTTCTAAATTTGTTTTGAATTTAATGAGTTTTATTCTCTTTCTCAATTTGTTTTCAATTTAAAGATCTTTTAATCTTTGTTTTAAAAAAGAAACATGATTTATCACTAATTTTTTATGATATTTTAATCTTTGGTTTAAAAAAAACATACAATTTATCACTAATTTATGTTACTAATTTATTCATATTTGTTTTTAAATTTAATTATATTATTTTATATTATTTTGTTTTATTTATACAAATAAGTTACAAATAACTAATTTTATTTGTATGTATTTAATTATTTTTATTGATTTTTTTTAGAACAAATATGATGTAATATCTATTAACTCTGAATTTCTTTAATTATTTTTAAATTTAATTGTATTTTCTCATTTTATTTAGTGTTTATTTTTTTCAATATTTAGTACAATACTATATCTTACAAATTTTATTATATATTATTATTTATTTATTTATTAAAAATGAATTTATATACAATTATATATATGTTTATATTTTGCTCAAAATCATATAGTATTAAGTACATCTACATGTAACATGCAAAATTTAGTAAGTATATAGTCAACTCCTAATATAATAGTGTTTGAGTGTACATTTTTTTTTATTTTTTTAACTTGTAAAGTTTTAAAATTGTGAGATATATTTAACATCATGAAAATGCAAATATATATAT
>APFE030829969.1:0-10902 GCA_000404065.3 Pinus taeda | reverse complement strand
TTATAGGTTTTTGTTCCTAAAAATGGAATGAGTTTTTTAGGTTTTTGTTCAAGTCAACATAATGGATAGATGTTTTAGAGTGATATTACTTGATTATATATAGTGTGACTATACTTTTATATTCTAATTTGGTGAAAAAATGTATGGAAAAAATGTATGGATACAGATTGTTTGCCATCCTTTCCTAAATGGTTCTAGATTATAAAAAAAAATCATATCAGAACCATTATAATTTCTCATAAATGCCACTAAGAGGCAGTTACAACATGTATATTGAGACTTTTCACCGAAGATAAAGTTCTTTGACTTAATAACTTAATATTAATCCAAATTTATTCACTGTTGAATAACTGTTTAGAATTTAATTCACTATAAAATGATTATTCTAGAGTTTTGTTCAATTTTAGATAGTGAAATGATGTTTTAGATGGACTATCTTAGAGATTTGTTCAATTGTTCAATTTTAGATAGTGAAATGATGTTTTAGACGGACTATCTTAGAGATTTGTTCAATTTTAAATAGTGAAATGATGTTTTTCCAAATTTTGTTCGATACACAAACAAAAATGATTTTAGAAATTTTATTTCAATTTACAAATAAAATTAAACTATTAAAATTTTAAAGTAAAAATAAATCCACAATTTTTATTTATTAAAATAAAAATAATTTTGTTTTATAACAATTATTTACATTTTTAAATTTTTTAAAACTAAAATCATCAATAGGATTTTCATCATTCATAGCCACATTTTAAAAAATCGTAAACTACAACACAGAAACTAAATTATATAATAAAATCCTTAAAAAAGTCATAAATGCAAAAAAATTTAATTAAAAATTTGTTTAATTAGAAAATTTCCACAACACTTTCAATCAATGATTAAAAAAATCTAATAATAATAATTTGAATAAATTTCTGCTGAACCAATTCCAATTAATCTAAACGAATAAAAAAGTTAAAAAATTTCAATATTCTAACAAACGACTTAAAATAAAATATTTAAACTTTTTCTTTACAACTGTGATAAAAAAAAAAATCTCTTAATTTCAATCACTCCGGATTTTAATAATTCAAAATTCCAATCAATTGAAACTAATAATTTTGATTAAAAATTATGTAAAGCATTTTCAATAATATAACTAACCACTGCAAATAAAGTATTTAATCTTAAATTCCCTTTACAATCATGATATTAAAAAAAAATCAATCAATCCTTTGGAATTTTAATAATTCCAATCCATTCCAATTTTAATAAATTCAAAATCCTGATGGATTAACGCTCACTTTCTGTATCGCCGCCGAAGTGAAAATTTAAACGGCTATGGGCAGTTAAATAACGGCTGGCTTGCTTTGCATGTGAGTGCGTGCTTCCGGCTGTTTAAATTGAGAGAGACCCCTGTAAAATTCGGATGCGCAGCCGCCCGCTTTTAAAATTTGGAAACGAGAGGAGAAATAATAGAGGGTAGAATTTTAATGTGGGCAAGATCCCCCGCTACATTTAGTGGTCGTCGGGCACTCGTCAGGGTAGCGTCACGTCCACCCGGGAGCGGTGTCCGTGTCTGGGCCATGGCTGTTTCCACTAGTAGGTCCACCCTATGCATTTCCTCCTCCCCTTGCTGAGCCCTCCCTCCTCCTCTTCCTCTTCCTCTTCCTCAGCTGCTGCTCCCATTCTGGTTCATATTATTATTCTTATTACTTTCGCTCGCCGAGACGTCTCGACGCTTTTCTTCAGTGAAAATTTCTGCAACAGTAGCTCAGCTACGATAGCATCGGAGCTCTGAGCGCCCAAGATTGAACCACACGTGCAGGTTGGATGGATTTCAAGTGAAAAGGGGAGTAAGGGTCGCTCAGATCGGTGGCAGAAACCCCAAGAAAATAGCATAATCAGGCGGAGTTTGTGTTGGGGCGTGAGTTCGATGAGTGCCACAGCAGGAGACCAGCAGCAGCTGCAAGTGGCAACGGCAGCTGTTGTGGATGGATCGTCGTCGTCGTCTGCGTCGGGGGGTCGCATGATGGAGCAACCGCCCTCATCCGCGGCGGCGCCGGCGCCGGCGCCCATGAGCCGCTACGAGTCGCAGAAACGGAGGGACTGGAACACGTTTGGGCAGTATCTGAAGAACCACAGGCCCCCACTGGCTCTGTCCAAGTGCAGCGGAGCGCATGTGCTGGAATTTCTGCGCTACCTTGACCAGTTCGGAAAGACCAAGGTTCACTTACCCTCGTGCCCTTTCTTCGGACACCCCCACCCACCCGCTCCCTGCGCTTGCCCCCTCCGGCAGGCCTGGGGCAGCCTGGATGCCCTCATCGGGCGCCTCCGGGCAGCCTACGAGGAGCACGGTGGGAAGCCGGAGTCGAACCCTTTCGGTGCCCGGGCTGTTCGGCTCTATCTCAGGGAAGTTAGGGATCTCCAGTCCAAGGCCCGGGGGATTGCCTACGAGAAAAAGAAGCGCAAGCGCCCTCCCCCACCGCAACCACCCCAACAACAACAACAACTACAGCAGCAACCACCACCAGTTCAGCAGCAGCAACACCACCACCAACACCAACACCAACAGGCTCTTCATCTCTCCGGGATGCCGGATCCCGCTTCAGCAAGTGTGTCCTACATGATACAAAGCTTGAACCCCAACCTCAATCACAATCACAACCAGACCTAGACCTAATTCGAGGTGAGTGCCTTCATGTCTTGTTGCTGTTTTTGTAATTTCTGTGCCAGGCTCTTATGGCTAGACGTAGTAATATGTTCTATATGAACGAGGAAAGAAATTTTCCTCAACAATGCTATTATGCCAGGCTCTCTCTATAGCTAGTTCCAGTACTACTAAGGTAGATAGTTTAATTAATCCAGGACATGCAGCTTTCTTGCTTTCTTTCTGATTATTAATCAACCAAGGGCCTATGTTGCTTTGTATGACGATCTGCATTCTCCAAATTCTCTTGCAGAAGAATATTGTTTTACATGCACCTTATGTGTGTGTAGGATGATTCCCTGTTAAGAGTGAATAATACAGATGCAATCGGCTTGTTTTGTATGTTTACTTATTGGGATCAATTATTATATATATATCAAGGACCATATATGAATGCATTTCTGTTAGGGTTAACAACGTTGCCCATCTTTCATGTTTGAATCATCTTTGCTGAAATAATTAACTAGCACTGGTGGCAGTACATAAAAGGTTTTTGGTTTAAACCATGATGGTGGAAAGCACTAATGAAATAATTAGAAATGCAGCTGGGTTTAATGCGTTTTTATCATTGTCTGCTCTCGTAGGATGATCAGTTCTAGGATTTATTTAAAAGAACAGAACCAACAACAGTGTTTGCAAGAGAAGATATTCACACATAAAAACAACACATAATGGGTCTGAAGTTCGGCTAGATATTGCAAAAATATGAAAAAGAGGGAGTTCGTAAACGAATGGCTCTGATGTTTCAAGCTCCCATCTAAAAACAACCAAGTAAAAGGCACTAAACCTAAACCTCTGTTGAAGATGCAAGAATACTGAAACAAAAGTATAAATTGAAGAGAGTTCCAATCCATGACTGAGGAAAAGTTGAAAATGAGGCGTAATATAGATTATATTATGATGTCTCTTTTAATACAAATATGCTGAATTTAATTTGAATGTAGATTTAGAGAATATTTTTAATAAACCCGAGATAGGTGAGATGCAAGTAACCAAAAACCATAGCTTACATTAAAAAATATTGAATGATATTAAAATGTTTTTAGAACTTTCCAAATTAACATGGATAGTATACATTGAACACATGAATAAATCAAATAAACTGTATAGATAGAGTGACTGTAGAGATAGAGTGGGATATATGAATATGTTTAATCTCCAAAAGTATCTTAGAGGTGTTCATGCTAATACTATCATGATATGTTATCATGTGTTTTAATCATGTTAGTATTTATATAGAGCACATAATGAAATTATTGGTAAATAATGATAAAATTTAAATGGATACTATATGTAAAACACATAAATAAATCAAATAAGTTATATGAATAAATCAAATAAGTTGTATGTATAGAGTGGGATATATGAACATGTTGAATTACCAAATATATTTAGGAGGTATTCATGCTGATAATATCACTGTATGTTTTTGTGTTTTGATATATATTAGTATTTATATAGAGCACATATATATAGAGCACATAGTAACAATAAGTTATATGAATAAATCAAATAAGTTGTATGTATAGAGTGGGATATATGAACATGTTGAATTATCAAATATATCTAGGAGGTATTCATGCTGATAATATGAATGTATGTTTTTGTGTTTGATCTATATTAGTATTTATATAGAGCACATAGTAACAATAGATATTGGTAAGATATAATGGATCAAGATTGGTTGGAGATGAAATAATATAAATTGGAAAATAATTTTTTTTTAAGTCAAAGTTGAAGATGAATGAGTCCACTCAAGTGATATTAAAATGTTTTAGAATTTTCCAAATTAACATGAATAGTATATATAGAATAAATGAATAAATCAAATAAATTGTCTAGATAAAATGGGATATATGAATATGTTTAATCACTAAAAATATCACACAGTGTTAATGCTGATAATATTATGGTATGTTGTATTTTGATTCATGCAAGGATTTATATAGAGCAAATAGTGAAAATATTAGTAAATAATGATAAAATTTAAAGAGATATAGCATATCTATAGAACATATACTGAGAATAATAATAAATAATGATAAAAATTAAATAAATATAAAAGAGATGAATATTGTATATATAGATAAACCTATTTAATCACCAAAAATGTCTAAGAGGTATTCATGCTGATAATATCACCGTTATCTAGAGCACATATTAACAATATTGGTAAAATATAATGGATCTAGTTCGGTTGAAGGTGAAATAATGTAAATAGGAAAGAATTTCTTTCGTTTTATTTTAAGTAAAAGTTGTAGATGAATTGGATCAGAATCTCCCTGTTATAACCATTTGTAACCATTTGAAGCATGAAAATTTAGATAATTTGCGTAATTTATTTCGGTTTTCTCTCTAAACAAGTATTTACTGATATTAAGATGTTTAAGAGCCACCAAAAAAACCTTGAGGTAACTGCGACTAAGGTGCAGCATCTTTTTCCCTGAAATTAAATGAAATAGTTGTGTACATATGATTGGAGACGAATGACTGTGAGAGGTTCATGATATTTCTCATATAGGGCGAAGGTCGAAGGCGACTCGTGAATTTTGTGATCGTTTAATTTGTTTCTGACAAGACAAGGTGTTGCAGACGAAGTGACGAGCTGTCCTGAACATTAATAGGACCTTTAATCTTACTCTGAATTTTAAATTGTGTCACCGGCCTAAGTGGTTTGGGTTATACCAATGAGGAGCAGTGCTGACATTTAAAAATATATATAGTTGTGGAAGTATGGCTTGTCTATCTGTGAAAGTTGGTAGTTGGTTGTTGTTATTGTCCTTATCCTGACCTTTCTGAATACTGGAGAAGCCCCAACTTGATCCATTTGAATGATAAGAAGAGTCTTTATATATAATAATATATTTTCTATTTATATAGAATATTGTGTATTTATATAAAATATTATATTCTGCATTTGAATTCCAGCACGTTGTAGTTGAAGCATTCAACTTTTTAAAACATAGCTACCCAGTGTGTAATTATATATCAAATAGGAGACATATATTTCTATATAAATTAAATATTTAAATATATAAATTTAAATTTAAATGAATGAAGTATATCTCCATGTGAAAAAGTTAAATGGCTTTAAATTATACTGAGAACGGTGTTCTGTACAAAGAATATATTATATATATATAAAACTAACTATTGACTTAAAAATCCATGGAAGAAATATTATGGAAATTTTTAATGAGAGAGTACTGTAGGTGAAAATATGAATCTTAAATCGAATGATATGGACGTGTATATAGTGTTTAGAATCCAGATTTCCTTCAGTTCCTTACCTATCTTCGAAATCTTCTTTAATGACATTTCTGAATTGTTTTCATTTCTCAGTAAAGGATAAAAAAGACAACCTTTTGAGAATGCGAGAAATGACCAGATTACTTATACAATTCCTGTGACCAGATTACTTATACAATTCCTGTTCACTGGTTTAATAGTTGTTCCTATTTTCTAATAAAAAGTCATTTTTCTATCTGAACCTCCTCAGGAGTCACTGAGTGTATTCAAGTTTCCATGACTATTGATGTACGTTGAATAAAAAATTAATATAATATCTAATAAGTCCATTTTGAAATTTTTATCTTCAAGGTCAAGATCAATATGAATGTGCATATGAAAAAGTGTTAAATAGAAGTTGTGTTCATTCCAATGTCCACATTATATGCATCATAATACAAATCATGGATTTTATATAGGTTTTTCTGGATACTTATCCCTAATTCTAAATTTTCAAACTTTTAATTTCTTTTCCGCAAATATTACTTTAAATTTTCTTTTCATTCAAATATGTTTGTAAGATATTTTCTTTTCATTCAAATATGTTTGTAAGATTTATGTAGTAATAAATATGTTTGTAAGATTTATGTGGTAGAAAAATTATTGAAGTAGAAAGTAAAAGGTAAGAAAATCTTAATTTTATAGTTAATGACTTGGGTTTATTTTAGGTAATTGGTAGAAATGATTGTAACATGAAATTTAATGTAATGACTATGAGTATAGATATAATGAATGAATATAAAAAAACATGTATATTCCTTATATGGAATATAAAGCTTTTTATTTCAAAAAAATATCAATCACACAGTAAGAATTGAACATCAGTCACCTGTTGACTTGATAGGTTTCAGTTGTTGTTTATTGTACTTTTGAAATTAATTTAACTTCTTAGCGTTTCATTTAATACAAATGAGAATATCTTAGTTGTTGTCTATTGTACTTCTGAAATTAATTTAACTGTTCAGTGTTTCATTTAATACAAATGAGAATATCTGTATATAAAGAATATTTCAAGCATGTTTAGTACATAGTAATAATATGTTATGATAAACTCAGAAGCTTAAAATAGTTAAATTATTGTTTTTTAATATTATAACATATGCATAAATTATTAAAATGTAAATATCAATATCTTTCTTACATTGTTTTTCTTGAAATACAGTTATAGTTAATTTGTTCTCCCTTATGTTAACCAATGTAGAAAATGAACTGTTCATAATAACTTTTACATTTCCTATGTAGTAGTCTAACTATTCTAAATACTGGTTCTAATTACTTCCACACTAACAGAAATTTAGATTCACTGTAACACACAGCATAGTTTAACTATTCTAAATTCTAGTTCTAATTGTTTCCACACTAACAAAATTCTAGATCCATTGAAGCACATTGTTGCTAGTATCAATATTAACTTTTTTGATACAATCAGACTAAACACAACCCCTGAGTGACAATTCAAAATGGCTACCTCTAATCAAAATTACTTTTCATAGGCTTATAATTATACTTAAAGCTATCAAAATATTTGAGACATAATGATTTGGAGAACCATTTATTTAAACACTTAAATAAATTAAGTTAAATGGGTTCAAGTTTAGTGAAACATATAGTAACTGACTCTCTCCCTCAAAAATTAATAACATTTATGATAGAGTTATATTTAATAATCTGGTAAAATAGACTTTTGAATTCTCCATAAATTTTTATTAATTTTTTAATACTTAGTCCGATAATTGTGCATCCCTGCATGTTCGAATTAAAAACAGTATCGTATATAATGCCCTTATCAGGCTGTTTTTATTGATAAGCATGAATAGGTTACAATATCATTCCCTAATTAGGTTTTTACATTATATTTCGAAACAGTTTGGTAGCGTATCTGAACCGCCCTCACGCCAGATGACCCTAATCCCTGAACTGACATTCGTCAGTCACAAAATTGAGGAAAACTTTAGGCAGAAACCTTGAAATTCACTCTGACACGCAGAGAGAACTCACGCACGTACTCATCATCTGCCATATATCTCCGGTTACTTGCAGGTATACAACCAATGGATGTGACTGCAGAAGCCTGGATTCATATCTTTCACCTCCTAGCCGAGGCTTTTTGGCACAAAACGAGGAATACGAACTGAAACCAGTCATGTCACAGACTAAAGTGAACTACGTTGGGATTAAAAAAGGATAGGCGTTGGATAGTTCGTGCACTTGTCTGCAGATGGGTATCCAGTGGCCAGGCTAGTCTGTGCTCAGTGACTGACTTAAAGTTCGTATCTGTGTAAATGTACTTTAATGGCAGTGGCCCGTGGGGCGCACGCTTGTACTTATACATAGACAGGCATGGATGATGTATATTTAGACACTGGTATATCGTATATATACATCCGTGCTGGTTTTGTAGTCTGTAATTAGCACCCCGGACAATGTTCTGCAGGCACTCACTCCGAAATTAGATTTAATTTCAGAGCTGGAATTGTCCATGCATATGATAAGCCCCCAACCTACTTCATATTTCATGAATATGAGATATATGCAGTAACTTATCACTTTCTTATGAATGTATTTTTTAAAGGTGCATTACTGTCATTAATTATATTATTTATTATTTTTAAGATTTAGTGTCCTATGATTTATCGTTCCACCCTTGTTGCCTATATATATATATATATATATAACATCCAGTTACCTCCATGAATATATTATTAATCAAAGTTATTTTGCATGGGAAGATATAAATTTATATTTAATGTAAAAAATAATATTTTTATTAAAAAATGATAAGAGTTTAAAATATATATATTAATTAAATTTAATTTTTTTTTATTCATCTATTTTTTAAAATTTACAACAATTTATGGATTTATAATCATACAAGTATTTTTTTTTTTTTTTTTTAATAATAAACCTTTGCCCACACAATTATTTTAAAATAAAAGACTAAATTTTCATTTTAATCTAAATAATTAAGAAATTGATATAATAATTAATAATGATAAATGTTTTTTAATCATCACTCTCTAAAATATTAAAGATTTTAGAAAAATTATAATAATATTTAATTAAAAATAAAATTTTGAAATTTTAATTCTAACAAAATTAAGGGATGATCACTAAGTTCTATTCTTGCCATGTTCATAGATTCTTTTTATCTTATGTCTAATAGATGTTAAATTGACATTCTCCTTCCAATCTTTGTATTAGAGCATTTTTCTTCACTTAACACTTGCTCATAATGGTTGCTAGTCCCTCTTGGTTTTATATTTTATGGCTATGACTAGCTACTATCAACTTACTTTGGTGTGTTAGATAATCATGTTGAAGTTAATATTGGGTAGTTTATGAGAACTAATAGGGACATATCTAGTTTTCTAGAAGCTAATATGGACACTCTAGGTAGATTTGGCTCTCTTCCTCCCAATAGTAATTTGGGTAAAGCTTCTTTTAGTGATATTACTAAGAATGTCCAAGGCTTTCCTTGTCTCCTAATTTAGGAGGATCTAGCCATAACTATCCCATAGAGAAAGGTGTTGCATTCGTGAGGCCCTTCTACCACACCCATGGGCTTGATTTCCATCTCAACAATCTTCTACCTCATTTAGTAGGTTTGTTTAAATGGAGTTTGAATCCTAGAAATCTCATACAACTCATTACATAATCATAATCTGGTCTACCCCTTGCAAATTGATCTTGAGTAGCTTATCAAGATGAGTAGCAAAATTGTGAAAGGCTAACTCAAGTGGCATTCACCCCACACAACTCATCTAATTTTTCAACATTGACCTCTCAATAGTTTCAAGACTATTTTCTCCAATTATGAAGCATGGCTAGCTTATCCCACTCAATTAAATGAAGACTTCAAAAAAATCTTCATTGTTGTGTTTGATTTGGTTTAGTCAAATTGATTTTAAAATCCTAGACCTTGGCCTTGAGGAAACTCTAAATTATGTATGAAACCTTAGTTGGAAACTCCAAATTAGGTATGAAACCTTAGTTGGAAACTCCAAATTATGTATGAAACCTTAGTTTCCTTCCTTTGACTCTTTGATAGATGCTCTTTCCTTTGCTCCTATGTGGGTTAGACTTCTAAACCTACCTTTTCACTTCTAGGGTTCTTACTCTCTTCAAGTCATTTGAAAATTCCTTGGAAGATACTATCATAGAAGTATTGAAACATAGAGACAAAGTGCCACTACATATGCCCACATATGAATGGAATTGGACTTTAAAAAAGTGTTTCTGGCATAAATAATTTTGAAAGGTGAAAACTACTCCTAGACGCAAAATATTAATTATGAACATGTCTCCTTTTATTATAGATTTTCCTTCGAAATATAGCATTTAACAGCAAGTTGCTCAAAAGGGTTAAGACAATTTAAGAAACATCTACAAAAACCAACTGAGTGGATTGGAATAAAGGAGGAACATCAATTGATTACAAAGGAAGATACACCTAAATTAGACCCTCATACAGAAGAGAAAAAAATCGATGTAAAATAAACTAGGGACACATCAATGGATACTAAACAAGCTATGGATACTTCCCCAAAGTGAAACCCTTTATCTCAATCAAAATTCACACAAAAATTACTCAAAATATGACCCTTACTTTTCACTTCGATTAAGATGCAACCCCATGCAAGTTTGGAAAATCAAGTTCAAGAAAATGAGATGCAAGAACAATTATATCCCTTAGATCAAGACAAATCAAGAAAGGTAAGATAGGAAAGACTTTATCAAAGTAAAATAAAGTTTGGATAATAGTAGCAAAGAAGAAAAAAATCTTCTTTAATATCATAAATCACCTAACTCAGTCATGCATTATTTATGCCTTTTATTGTCTCAATGTTCTTAAGAACTAATCATATAAGATATAAGTATTATCCCTATAAATTGACTATTTTACTTGAAATCCAAAACCAATA
>APFE030829965.1:0-11410 GCA_000404065.3 Pinus taeda | reverse complement strand
TCTTCTGCTTGATGAAATATAGTGTGTGTGGAGCTCGAGCAAGCAAGAAAGTGTGAGAAGTAGCCAGTGTCAACTTTTTCCCAGCATAGAAGCTAAATCATAAAAGTGTATGTAACCTTGCACAGAACAAATTCCCTATGGAGCGGTCAGTGTCTAAGTAGTTAACAAGGAGCGAATTTTTTTTGGTGTGACCACGAAGAGTGCCAGTGGAAATTTTGATGCATGGATTCAGGGATCAACATCAATTGTGGCAGGATCATTCTTGCAGCTTTGATGTAAGCTTATAATGAGAATAATGAAGAAAAATAGGGTTCATGAAGGAACCATCAATGTGGATAATTTCAAAGAAGATGAGGTAAAGTAGACATTAATGCATTGCGAAGAAGTTTAAATGGTATTATATGTTTAGGAAAATAATTGTCACATAGGAACATTCATAACCTTTTTATTTATTGTACCTAAACTGAGATTGTTGTAATGAGACATTTGTGTTGTAAGTAGTGCATGATTAGTTGTACCAACAACCCAAAGTTGATTTCCTTAGTTATGTTGTAAGCTTTGTTGAGTTAGGCATGTAGTGTTTATCCCTCTTAGGTAGAGAGGGGATGTGACATCAAGTTTTGGAATCAACCACTAGGTAGATATGAGGGTGGTAGGTGTACTCGTATCTAATCTTGATGTGTAATTTTTTAGTTATGCATGTAGTGTTTATCCCCCTTGGGTAGAGAGAGGATGTGACATCAAGTTGTGGAATTTATCAGTAGGTAGGTATGAGAGTGGAAGGTGTACTCATATATAAGTTGGATGTGTAATCAAAGAAGTTAAAATAGAGTGTGAATGTAAGGGACCAAGTCAAAGAGAGTTTAACATGATTGATGAACCATGTAGGTGAAAACGATTCCTAGAGAACTAGTGACTATAGTGGATGGTACCCATGTACCTTGGTATATAGATTTATTTTTATATGGACATTAATAATCAATTGTATGTAGTTAAAAGAGATAAAACAATTCTCATTATGAAGAAATCCCAAATGGAATATAATAACAACTCAAAGTCAATGCTTTTGGTATTCTATAGATCAGAAGACCAGTTCGTAGACATATTTATGAAACCCTTAGCAATATTTTTTTTTTGGTGACATAATTAAGGGGGATGTTGGGTTGTGTTATATTCTTTTCACGACTACCGCACGTGCAGAGGAGGCTGCAAGACCCCCTGTACATTGCGTCAGGCACTACCAGGGGGTATGTAGGGGGGCAGTAGCCCCTCTACATGGGGTCTGGGGCGACACCTCGAGAATTTTTTTTTGGACCCTATATTAGGTGGGTGGACCTACCTATGGTTTTGTGCATGGATTTTGCACATGTTTTTGGGCATGATTATTTTCTGCCCATGGTAATTTGTAGATCCTATCAAGGAAACTACAGTTATGTTCCGATACAAGGTTGATATTGGATTGTGGTTTTATGGAGCTTTCACATAATATATATATAATATTATTATATATTATTATACTACTATATATATATATATATTATATATTATATTTATATATATATATATTTATTATTGTAAACATTGAAAGGCACTAATAATTGAAAATCAATCTAGTAGTCCCAATTTTTGGATCTAGGAGAAAATATCTATGTATATTTATTTTATATTTTATTCTCTCACCATTGTTTAATTATTTTTTTTTAGAATTTGTATACAGGTAATTTGTTTACGGGGTTAAAACTTACATTCCCTATCAAAGTTGTTATGGCTTCAAGAGGACACTTTTGTTGCTGAGGGGTTTTTCACTCGAGCTTGTGGTAGACCCTGTTCAGTGGGAGATGTGTGGAAATGATTCTTGTGGAGAGAAAACATGGCGAGCAATGGAAAGATAGAAATTGAGAAATTTAATGGTCAAAGTTTTGAGTTGTTGAAACTCAAGACGGAGGATCTGATGGTGGATAAAGATCAGTGGATCATGACAGATCTGGGTACTAAAACAACAACGATGTCAATTGAAGATTAGGTGAGGTTGGATCAAAAGGTAAAGACGAAAATATGATTGTGTGTCTCACATGCATTATTGCTGAATGTATTAGTGGAAGCTTTGTCGAAGCCTTTGTGGGACAAGTTAGGGAATTTGTACCAATCTAAGTCTCTGGTGAATAAATTGTTCCTAGTGAAAAAGCTATATAACTTAAATATGAAAGATGGAAACTTGGTGACAGAGCATCTGAATGCATTTAATATTGTAGTAAACCAATTATTATTTCTTGATATTAAAATTTCATATGAAGATAAATGCATCATTTTGTTGTGTTCTCTACTAGATTCGTGGGATCGTCTCGTTATTGCAATAGGTGGTAATGCAATTGCCTTACATTTTGATGAAATAGTCTCATCCTTACTATCAGAGGAGATGATACAGAAAGATATGGATGGCCAAAATGGTGATACCTTGTCTGTACAAGGATGGGCCTAGAACAAAAACAAAAATAAGTGCTCGAGTGGGAGACCTAAATCTAGAGAGAGGTCTAAATCTCTAGGAAAACCTGTAAAGGTGTGCTAGAAATGCGGAAAGGAAGGGCACTACAAAAGAAACTATAATCAAAAGTTCCAAAGAAAGGAAAGATATCTGATGATGCTCCTTCTACAGAGGCGAAAACCACCTCAGATGAAGGTGAGGATGTGTACTTGGATTCTTCTTTGAGTACACATGTAGATCATGAGGGATGGTTGATTGACTTAGGTGCATCCTTTCACTTCACTCCCCTGGATAGAGAGTGGTTCTGCGAGTATGAGAAATATGATGGCGATGATGTCTTCTTAGGGGATGACAAGAAGGCTAGAATCTTTGGTCATGAAAAATTCAAGTTGAATTTGCAAGGTGGAAGGATTAGAACACTTCTGGTTGTTCTACATATTCCTGCATTAGCCAGAAATCTGATTTTTGTAAGCAAGTTGGATGATATAGGTGTAAAAATAGTGTTTGAGAAAGATACTTGTAAGATGGTTCGGGGAGAACTAGTATTGATGTGGGGAGATTGGATTGGAACTCTGTACGATATTCAAGGTAGCAGTGTTATTGACGGGTGCAAAATTTCCATGGTTCCTGAAAGTTGATCATAAAATCTAGTGGCTATGGAGAAAATACTATGCTATGGCATCAAAGGCTTGGACATATTGGAGAGAAGGGCCTTTGAATACTTCATCATAATGGTATGGTAGAAGGTATGTCTAGTTTCTCTCTAGATTTTGATTTCTGTGAAAATTATCTATATGGGAAGCAAAATCTAGTGATTTTCCCCTCTCATGGTAAGAGGGTGAAAAAAATATTAGAGCTTGCCAATAGTGATGTGCTTGGACCTATGCCAATTCCATCATTGGGAAAGTCTATGTACTATATATCATTTATAGGTGACTTCTCAAGGAATACATGGATATATTTCCTCATGAATAAATCTGAAGTGTTTGACACGTTTAAAGAATTTAAGGCTCTCGTGTAAAACAAGACAGAGAAGAAGATAAAGGTGTTGAGGACATATAATGGTGGAGAGTTTTATAAGAATGAATTTAGAGAGTTATGTAAGAGGTTTGGTATAGCACGACAGAAGACTAATCAATACACACCTGAACAAAATGGAGTTGCAAAAAGAATGAACAAGATGTTGATGGAAAGAGCAAGAAGCATGCTTAGTGGTGTCGGGTTAGGAAAGGAATTCTGGGCAGAGGCAGTGGAGGCTGCATGTTACCTAGTCAACATATCACCTTCATCAGCATTGGAGGATAAAACTCCATAAGAGGTATGGATTGGTAAGAAACCTTCTCTTTGATATCTAAGGGTATTTGGATGTGATGCATATGTGCATGTCTCAAAGGAGAAAAGAACAAAGTTGGATAGTAGATCTGTAAAATGCATCTCTATTGGATATAAGGATGGTTTAAAAGGTTATAAGTTTTGGAACCTAGAAATAAGGAAGGTTGTGTACAATTGATATGTGGTGTTTAAAGAGCTGAAAGATGTTATTAAACATGAAGTCCTACGAAAGGAACTTGAGAAGATATAGTGTGAGCTAAAGGAGAAAGAATTAGACTCTACATCAGAAGAGGCATCAGAAGATGAAGAGCCACACACTCTGGCTGTGAGAAGATTAGTTCGAGAAAGAAGGCAACCGGAAAGGTATAGTCCATTTGCTTTCTGTTCAAATTTTTCTTTATGTATAACTTGTGATGATCCCAAAACTATGAAGGAAGCAATAGATTCATAGGATGGAAAACTCTAGAAAGAGGCCATGGTTGATGAAATGACATCTTTGTACAAAAATGAGGCTTCGGATTTGGTGGAATTGTTAGCTGGAAGAAAACCCATTGGAAGCAAATGGGTGTTTAAGAAGAATGTGAATGCAGAAGGAAAGGTGGAGAAATATAAAGCTCGGTTGGTAGCAAAAGGTTATTCTTATCTGTGAGGAATTGAATTTGGTGATATTTTTTTTCATTTTTCCAAGGTAGCTTCTATTAGATTAGTTTTATCTGTTGCTGCTACTTTTGATTTTTAGGTAGAACAGATGGATGTGAAGACAACATTTCTTCACAAGGATCTAGAAGAAGAGATCTACATAAAGCAACCTGAAGGATTTGTGGTGAAGAGTAAGAAAGAACTGGTATGGAAGTTAAAAAAGTCTTTTAATCTATTAAAACAATCACTAAAGATGTGGTATCAGAAATTTGATACATTTATAAGGGGACTTGGCTTCACCAGAAGCAAAGCAAATCATTGTGTGTGTTTTAAATTAACTAGTGGCTGTGTCATTTAACTGGTCTTGTTTGTGGATGATATGTTGCTGGTTGGAAATGACAAATAAATTATCTAGGATTTGAAGACCCAATTGTCCTCCAAATTCAACATGAAAGATCTTGGTGTTGCAAACTATATTTTGGGCATGAAAATTAAATGAGATTGGGCAAAGAGGAAGCTTTATTTAAACCATAGGAAGTATGTCAAGACAATGTTGAAAAAGTTTAATATGTAGGATAGTAAACCAGTGAAGGCTCCTATTCCTATAGGTGTAAGGTTATCTGTTGAACAGTGTTTCGAGACATAAAAAGATGAAGAGGACATGTCACATGTTCCATATGCAAGTGTAGTCAGTAGCATGATGTATGCAATGGTCTATACTAGACCAGACATTGCACATGCAGTCGAAGTATTAAACAGGTTTATGTATAAACCAGGGAAGGAGAATTGGATAGTAGTAAAGTGAGTTTTCTGGTATTTGCGTGGCATTAGTGATTATGGTTTGTTCTACCAAGGAAGACAAGGATTGGACAAAGTTTTGGACATCCATGACTTTGTTGATGCAGACTAGGTTTGATATCTAGATCAAGGAAGATCTACAATTGAGTATTTGTTTAACCTATTTGGAGGTGCAGTAAATTGGATGAGTAACAGATAGCCTGTAGTGACACTTTCAACTACAAAAGTAGAATACATGGTAGCCACTTATGCAAGCAAGACAACAGTTTGGTTATAGAGGTTGCGTTCAAGTAAATGTTCAGTACATCGAGCTATAAAGATAGACCTTGACAACCAAAGTGCAATTTTCTTGGTAATGAACCTTGCTTATTATTCAAAGACAAAGAAAATTGATGTTTAGTATCACTTTGTAAGGGATATGGTTGAGAACAAAAAGGTGTTGCTGGTAAAGGTGGACACTTTGAAGAATATTGCATATGCATTGACAAAGTCTGTGAGCACTAAGAAGTTCTCTTGGTGTAGAGAAACAATGGGTGTTGTAGGGCTAGATCAATGACTAAACTCTTCTATGCCCCCTATGGAAAGAAAACAACAAGTGGGAGAATGTTGGGTTGTGTTATATTCTTCCTACGAATATCTCACAATGCTTTTAGTGTTCTATAGATCAGAAGACCAGTTCACAGACATATTTATGAAACCCTTAGGAATACTTTATTTTTTTTGGTTCAATAATAAAGGGGGATATTGGGTTGTGTTATATTATTTCCACGACTACCCCACATGCGGGGTTAGAGGAGGGCAGAAGCCCTCCTTGTACATTGCATCGGGCACTGCCAGGGGGTCATAGGGGGTTATGCATGGGGGGCAGTAGCCAACTTGCATGAGGTTTGCCCCATGAAAAAAAAATTGGACCCTATATTAGGTGGGTGGACCTACCTATGGTTTTGTGCATGGATTTCGCTCGTGGCTTTGGGCATGATGGTTTTCTATCCATGCTATTTTGTAGATCAAGTCAAGAGAACTATGATTATATTATAATCCAGGGTTAATGGATGTTTGACCATGTATATATTTGTATTGTAACATTCAAAGGAATATAATCAGAATTCAATCTCGTAGTCGTGTTTTTGGAATCGAAAGGAAAATCTTTGTGTATATTTGTTTTATATTTTATGCTATCGCCATTATTTATTTTCTATTTTTAGAATTCATATGCAGGTAATTTTTGTACCGGGCTCTCAAATTATTTATTTTCTATTTTTTAAACACATATACACGTAATTTTTGTACCAGGTTAAAACCTATAAAAATAATGTTAAAAGTAAAAATTTCTTAAAAACAAACAGAAAACTATCAACTCGCCATTATAATTAGGACCACCTCAGTCGACACTAGATTTCCATCATATTCACCACAAGGATTCATCGAAACCTAAAAGTGAAAAACCAACTTAAAATTGTGTATATATATGGATGGTCAGCCTAGTTACGAGACGTCTCAAATATTTTGTTAACCAATATAGTTGACATGTCTCACATATTTTTTTGACAAATATAACTGTGTTGTGTGTGGTACTTTGACCTCCATCGATTATTTTCACAAATAATAATGGGAAATTATAATGATAAAAATTAAAAAAATATATTTTAAAAATAATAATGGAAATTATAATGATAAAAATAAAAATTAGTTTTTTTAAAAATAACCGTTAGGGGTAAATTTAATTATAAAATTATTTATATACATTTCTATATCACTATTATGTTAATGTTGATATTATATAGATGTGAAATATGAGATCTTTCCTTGATAGATATGAAGAAAATAAATTAGATGTTGAGTGAATTGATAACAAATGACCTTCAAACTAAGGGTATTACACTTTATTTTATCGTACAAGCACTTTTATGTTGGTTAACGTAAAGAATGAGAAGATAACACAAGGGAATTAGCATGAAATATGACACGTTTTTGGTTATTCTTGAAATATCATTGATAATTAGAAAATTAATTAACGTAAAGAATGAGAAGATAACACAAAGGAATTAGCATGAGATACGACACGTTTTTGGTTATGCTTGAAATATCATTGATAATTACAAAATATCCGTGGATGCTAGATTAAAGATGTTATTTATTGGTTAAATCATTGAGAATTGATGTTGAGAAATTCTCTTATTTAAATACTATAAACAAAATTATAATTTATTATTTTTTTTAAGTATTTAGAATTTTTATTATAGTGGCATGTATATTAAGATATTATTTTATTGGGAATTATTTAGTATAATCGTTTCCATGAGAGTAGACAGTATTCATAATTTTCTAATTATTTTTGAATATACTTAGCACCATTTACAGTCCCACACGGGTGCAAGATTGTGAGATTGAAAACATAGTAAAATGAATTACATAACATCAATTTCACTTAATACATTACATCCAAAAATGGATATCTAAATTATTATTATTTATTTTTAATTTTATATAAAAAAAATAAAAAATAAAAATGATTATACTCAAATAAATTTTCAATTTTTTAAGAAAATTAGGATTACAAAACACTATAAAACATATCATTTTTAAAATACTAAAAAATTACTTTATTTAAAAAAATATTATTTATTTTAATTTTTTATTTAGAAATTATTAAAGAATAAAAATAGTTGAATCAAATAATTTCCAATTTTTAATAAATTCCCAAAATATTATAATAAAATTCAAGATTAAAAACTTGACATTAAACTATCTTACAATAATTAAAATCTTACTTTGTGTGATATAATATTTATTATTTTACAAATACATAAATATAATAAAAAAAAACGGATTATTAATAAAATTCCTTTTACATAATATTTATTAACCTATAAATTTAAAATAAACTTTAAAATTTCATCTCCAATTTTTTCTAATCACTTATATATGATAAAAATTCACTTCAACATCGTAAAAACTAAATATGCTAATGATCATTACCCTATCAACTCTTTATTGCACATATTGTTGTTAGTAGATGTCAATGTTTTTATTTTTATTTTATTATATAACAAAAACCTATTAAAAAGAAACATGTTTGAAAAGATGATCATCATAAAAACTAATATAATTATTGGTCATTACTATATCAACTCTTTATACCTACATCAACATAACAACTGTCGGCACATATTGTTGTTTAGTGAATTTCAATGTTTTTAAGTTTTTAATTTTATTATTTATAACAGAAAGCTATAAAAAACATGTTAAAAAGAGCTTGAACTGTGGAAATCGTGCATATCGATTTGATTTGTAGTTACATTATCATTTATTTTTAAACAATTTTTTTGAGAAATCATAGATACCGATTTGATTTTTGCAATTACATTCATTGCTAAAAAATTATTATATTTATTTTTTATTATAATAAGGATTAGAAATTATATCGATCACTAAAATTTATTTTTATTTTAATTGATAATTTAACCAAATTATAAATTTAACTTTAATATTTAATTTAACATTTTATTATATATTTAAATATAGTAACTTCAAAATTTTTTGAACCATTGATTTCTTAATATTAAAAAGCTAGGACAAATTCCAATCTATTTATCGTTACAATATGGCAATTGCATTCCATCTCTTTTACTATATAATATTGAGAAAGATTATTATTTTATCTTAATTTTATTTATTAATTATAAAGGGAACATTTTTTAATTCTAGATTTTCTTTTTAAGGTATTTTTTTGTTGAATTTTGGAAAAAAAAATAAATTAGAGTATTCTTTTAAGTTTCTTGTTCTTACTTGTTTAAACTGTTTTCTTTGACTTATAAATATAGCTTCAATAATTTCGTAAAACAACTTATAAGACTTTAAATGTAACAAGAACCCAAATTAAATTCTAAACAAATTAATTTCAAAAAATAATTTTGAAAACTTTCCCAATATCACATTTAAAAACTGCCATAATTATAAATACCTTTGAAATGTGGAATAATTATATAACAGTTAATTTCTCATATAAACTGTATTATCTTACTGTGAAGTATGTACGTAGACTGAATGGGTTTACAAACATTTACCATATTCTCATATTTTCACAAAGCCCCTGTCATATTTTAAATGCAATTTTGAAATTTAGAACAGGCAATGCGGCCTGACCTTTCTTCAGAAAATTGACTGTTAGCATAATTAAGATCGCACGGACTAGCGTGTATATTTTGGCATTTACATAG
This sequence comes from Pinus taeda, assembly GCA_000404065.3. Lineage (NCBI taxonomy): Eukaryota > Viridiplantae > Streptophyta > Pinopsida > Pinales > Pinaceae > Pinus > Pinus taeda. The sequence continues at coordinate 1,939 of APFE030829965.1, read as the reverse complement.
TTTTTCTTCCCGATGATATTATCAAAACCCTATGAACTGAGGATTATTACCTTTTCTCAAATTTTACGCAAATTCCCGGAATGGAGAAGTAGGCGCTTGCAATTTCTTTTACGTTGTATGAGATATATCATAATCCACAGCGAAGCATAGATGCAACGTATTTTGCAATTTCTTGTATCGATATTGATTGACATCGATAGACATAGAAAACGAGAAAGCTAACAATGCGCCGTGATACCAGGAAACCCTACCGAAAATAATGTAGATAATAACAAGGTTCATGATTATCACTAATTTCAAATTCATAGATAATAACAAGGTTCATGATTATCAATTATTACGGATCTTTCTACTAATTTCAAATTGAAAAGACAGCCAGAGATCTCCAAATCGGAATCTTATGAACCTTCAGAAATCGTACAAGTCATATGGAAGTGACATGTTCCCTCGATAGAAACTTGTATCCGAATCTTGTTATAACAGTAGCCATGAGCCGTTCAATGTTTTCAGCCAAGAAGATATGACCTTTGGAAACATGGTTGGATGCTCGTAACCAGTCCATTATTTCAAACTTTTACGTACTGGTAATTGACCATTAGTTGCCCATGCAAATTATTATGAGAATCACATTTTCAAGGTAAATCTCATTAAAATTAACACTAAATATGTGTATCAAGATAATTCATAGGAAAGTGGAATATTCTTTTCTTCCAATCATTTATCTTGCTTTAATTTAAAAATATTTGATATAAAAATTCAATTAAAAAATCATATTGTGTGATGTCCCCCGTCATACCGTATTCAAACAAATTTAATATTGTTAATTAAATTAGGAATTCGAAAAACAATAATTTTTATGTAATTAATTATGTTTAAAGTATTTTGATTAAGCCATCCAGGAAACTAATGTCTTGAATAATGCTAGATTACAGATGTCTCACATGTGAGGTGGTTGGTGTAGGCGTTTACCTACCTCTTAGTACTCCCTCGAGATTTATTCGGAGGGAAAAGAACCAAGAGGCTATGTGTACCTACCCCTAGAAAAAAACCAAGATGGTTTGTGTACCTACCCCTAAGTACTCCCTCGTGATTTACTCCTAGGGAAAAGAACCAAGAGGGCAATCAAGAGGGCATGTGTACTTGAGGTGAAGAAGGAAAAAGGATTGGAGAACAAGGAATCCATGTTGAAATGTGAGACGGGTTGTTTAGGCTATACTGGGTTAAGTTTGGTTACGACTAGATAGCCACAGTGCACATAGATTACAGTTAAAAAATTCTGCATATGAGGAGTAGCTCAGGGGAGGCAATGGGAAAACTACATTCAAGAAATGGACTGAAGGCGAATCATATTTAAGAACTTGACAAAAATTTGTTCTTGCCTTGGCACAGAAATTCAGATAAGTATCTATTCTTGTTTGAAAGGTTAATTCGCATTACCTATATAGAATGGCATGTTTACAGTGAACAAATGTACATGAAATTAAACTTCTTACAGTACAAAGATCGATATGAAACTAATCAAAACTCAAAAGTACAGAAAATAGTGTTAGCAAGAAACTCTAACTCGGATACTGGGACTAAAACTGTGTAACTACTTTTCGTAGAAAATAAACTCGAAAATTCTAAAATCTTTTATTTTTTGAAAATCCCTTTGGAAACAGATTTTAGCAACAATTAAATCCAATCAAGAAGTAATGATAAGAGAACAAAAATTCTTAGATGACAGAATAAAGAAATGAACTCAATAAGTAATGACAAAAGAAAAGAAAAGAGTGAACTATTTTTTGGAATATCTGAATATACCATAGCAATAGAAAATGGATACGAGAACTATAGAGTACTATCAGTTCCAAAAATTCCATTAAGGAAATATAACACAATCGCAACCACTATAGCACATAAAGGTTAAAACCGTGGTTCTAGGGAAACCCATGTCGAG
>APFE030829957.1:0-18318 GCA_000404065.3 Pinus taeda | reverse complement strand
AGGAATTGTTCATTTATGTAATTGGTAAAGGAGGTTGCCCCCTCGAAGAGGCTGAATTCTAAGGCGTTGATCTATCTTTTCTATTTTTTCTTGAGCTGGTTTCATAACAATGTTGTTTTAATGCAAGAAGAAAGACCCATTCCTTTCGAAAGTCGTCCAATCAAAGGAAAGTATTTACACAAAGGTATTTATGAGAAGGAAATGTTGGCAATACTACTTGCACTCAAGAAATGGTGACCCTACCTGATGGGAAGACACTTCAAGGTAAAAATGGATCATGATAGTCTTCAATACTTTTTAGAACAAAGATTATCTTTAGAAGAGCAGCAAAAATGGGTCACAAAGATGTTAGGTTATGACTTTGAAATGATATACAAAAAATGGAAGAAAAATGTTGTGGAAGATGCACTCTAAAGAAAGGATGAGGATGTGGAAGAATTGTTTTGCACCATTTCTATTATCCAACTAGATTATATAAACGAAGTGAGGGATGAATGGAAGAATGATGAAGAAGTGTGGGCACTCATTCAAAAGTTACAACAAGATCCTAGTACATCTGATACTTTTAGCTGGAAAAATGATTCGTTATGGTACAAAAATCGCTTATACCTATGTAAGAATTCCCAACTCAAACAAAATATTATCATGGAATTGCACACCTCTCCCTTAGGAGGGCACTCAGGATTTTTAAAAACTTACCACAGGGTTAAGAAGGATTTTTTTTTGGATGGCCTTAAATCAGATATTCAAAGTTTTGTGCAGAATGTTTTGGTTGCCAACAAAATAAAGTGAAACAATTAAGACCCAGGTCTATTACAACCTTTATCCATTACAACTTTACCCAAGTCTGAAGGAAAAGAGTGTCATCATGGTGGTAGTTTGATAGACTTACCAAGTATGCACACTTTTGTGCATTATCTCATCCATTTAAAGCCAATACAATTTCTACTGCATTTATGGAAACAATTCAAAAGCTACATGGAAACCCAAAGATTATTGTAAGAGACAGAGATCCCATTTTCACTAGAAATTTTTGGACAAAATTATTTTTTTCTCTTAGTACTCAGTTAGCTCATAGATCATCTTATCATCCTCAATTTGATGGGTAAACTAAGATAGTAAAAAAATGTTTGGAAGGATATCTCCGTTGCTTTTTATCTGATAAACAGACACAATGAGTCAAATGGTTGCCTCTAGCCTAATGGTTGTATAACACTTCCTTCCATACTACAGCATAAATGACCCCATTTATGGCACTTTATGGATATCATCCATTGTCCATCACATCATATTTAAGATAAAATTCTAAGTTTCAAGCAATGGAAGATCACATCGAACATCAACAACAAGTTCTCCAACTCTTAAAGGATAACCTCACTTTGGCGCAGAATAGAATGAAACAACAAGCAGATCAACATTGCATCGAAAGAAATTTTGATGTAGGTTACTGGGTATATCTACAGCTACAACCATATAAACAAATGTCCCTCAGGCAAGCTAAGTAGGATAATAAATTATCACCAAAGTATTATGTTCCGTACAAGGTGTTACAAAAGATTGGTACTATGGCATACAAATTGGAGCTTCATGTAGCTTCTCGAGTGCACCCAGTTTTCCATGTTTCATGCTTAAAGAAGGTTATAGGTGACAAGATCCAAGTTCAAACAATATTGCCAGAACTTAACGAGGAAGGGAAAATCATATTGGAATCTGAAGAAGTCACAAAAACAAGAACTCGACAGCTATGAAATCGATCACTTTCAAAGTATATCATCAAGTGGAAGAACTTACTCGCTGAAGATTCCACATGGGAGGATGAGAATTTTATACAGAAGCATCCAGAACTATTCAAGCGTTGAGGACAACACTTTTTTGAATGAGAGGAGCATGTTAGGTCCCTATAATACTAGTGATTCCCCCAATACTATTTTCATTATAACCCTTTTTGTTATTATTGTGTCCATATTGTCCCCATATTGTTATTATTGCGCCCCATAGAAGCCCACTATTGTTATTGTTTTTCCCTTATATTATTATTGGTATGTCAGTTTTGATTATATTGTAAGCCCTTATACTCCTATATATAGAAAGGAGGTTTTTTCATTTGTATCATCCAAGAATTGTTCATTTGTGTAATGTAAAGTAGGTTTCCCCCTCGAAGAGGTTGATTTTGAAGTCGTTGATCTATTGTTTCTTCTATTTTGTGAGCTGGTATTGGCCCATAGTAATGAGTGCGACAACATACATTTCATCTCGTCAAAGAATACCATCAACATTACTAAGGTATTGGCTAAGGCCTAAGCTATTTAAGGAGACCAAAGTGCTAGGTGTGCAAGTTATGAGTTGTTGATGGATGATTTGATCTGGAATAGGTGTGCACCAAGGAGCATGAAGGAGGTTTAGATTTAATAGATCTGAAAGAATTATAGTGACTAATAAACATGCTTGGTTGATCTTTTATGGTTATGTATAACTGTGATAGTTATGTGATAATAATGATAATCTAACATGAACATGTGACAAAAAGGGTTACAAAGTATGTTTTGTGGTTACAATAAAGGAATGATTTAGTGATTACAGTTATGTACATGGGCATGCCATTGAAAAGTTGCGTACATACACAGATCTACTTTTGGGTAATCGCATATATATTATGCAATATGGAAAGATCTGTACACAAGTGTGGTGAATGAGAAGCGCCTACATACGTGGAAGTGACTTATAAGAGTCACATACATCTGCTAGGGTTTTCCAGTATGAACTATTATTGATGTCTAATCAGTTCTGTTATGTTTACTGTTGTTTGTTGATGATGTCTCTCTCCTGATAATCTATGTTTGAATTTTTTTGGTTGGGTTGAATTGTTTATGGAATGATATTTTGATTTGAGATGATACTACTCTGTGATGATTTGTATCTAGGTCGGTGATCTGTGATGGGTTCATTATGTGATTCAGTAATTGATTTAGTGTGACAGTGATTTAGACTCAGTTGTTCAGTATTTTGAGATCTGTATGTAAGTCTACTTAAGGAAAAGTGCGTATGTATGCGAGTATTACTTAGAACAGTAGCATATATATTCTGACATATGGTTGATCAAGGTTTTGCAGTAGAAACTACTGTATTTTGTGATGGGTAACAGTTCTTGGCTTAGTATATTGATGAATCTAATGGTTTATATCTGCTATGGTTTAGGTTGATTTAGTTGTAAGAAATGGTAGAAATCCAATGATCTAATTGGTTCAGTGATTAAGTGATTTGATGCAGTGATTGGGTGTAGTATTTTTTTGGGTATTTGGCTTAAATGATGGTAGTGGGTCCAGTTTGAAAATATGATGAAAAGTGGCATAAAAGTTTGATGTTTTGGGTCAGGTGGATCTAGTATGAAATATTATGAAACGTGGTCCACAGAGGTGCTGAGGGTTGAAGCCTTCAATGAGGAATTCAAAGCTTCCTTCTAGTGGTAGCTAGTGAATATGATCAGGGGGGTTGGAGCTCTCTTCTGGTGGGTGCCGGTAAATGAGATCAGGGGGTTGGAGCTCCTTTCTAGTGGGTGCTGGAGAATGAGTGAAGGTTGTAGCCTTCTGCAGGTGGGTGCCTACGTATTGGTATGTGTCTGCATAAGTACAAGATTGTAAGATGTTTTCCTTATAATAAAAGATGAAGACAAAGACGACGACAATGGTGGTTTTCTCCCACATTAGGTTTCCACCTAAAAATCCTAGTGTCCTCACGTGTTGAATAGTTGCTTATGTGTGATAGTTTATTTTATTCTTACTGCTCATGGTTACTAGTCAATTAAAGGCTAATGAAGTAATGTCATCTCGGATTTCAAGTTTCTACGATCTTCATCTTTTTGTAAATCAGTTTCCGGATTCATATCGCATTTGGTTGTTGTTGTAATCGATGTTTCGAACCAACAACGGTGGTTCATCATCAGGATGAGATCTTAAAAATCTTTCTCATCTTAATGATGAACCACCATTGTTGGTTCGAAACGTCGATTACAACAACAGCCAAATGCGATATGAATCCGGAAACTGATTTACACAAAGTAATGTCATACAGGTTAAAGTAGAGCAAATTGTGAAATATCGAAAAGTTAGGTAAGTGGATATTCATTGTTTTCCTTCTTCATAGTCGCATACATATGTTAGTTTACTTAATGACAGTATGGTAAAGAAATCTGCCTAAGAAATTGAAAGGTTTAAGTGAGTTTTAAAATATTGATTCACACCCCCCCCCCTTGTATTTTTCCCAACAATTTATTAAATCCAACATTAAAAAAGAGTGATCATGTATCTTATATATCAACAAAGCCAATAAAACTAAGCATTCTTTTGAAAAGAGGAAGGATTATTTAATCATGCTTTCCTTTTACAAGTTATTAAAAGTTCAATTGGAAATTAAAGTGTGTGTGTGTGTGTGTGTGTGTATATATATATTTATATATATATATATAATATATAATATATATATATATATATAAAGAGCTAAAGGAAAAAAAATCAATCTAGAGTAGTTTTAAAGTACGAAGTTATAAGGGAAAAATTTTAATTCATAAGATGTTCAACATCCATCAAATAAAAAGGGATTTTATTATTATTTTGAAAAGTTGGTCACTCACATGAAGAATATATAAGCTTCATAAACAAAGTATAAATTGACAAAATTATTAATAAAATAAAATAGTGTCAGCAACTGACAAGAAAGGAATGGAGTCTAATTAGGAAATGAAATTAGATAACTAGATATACATTATTTTCCTTCATCATAGTCACATACATATGCTAGTTTACTTAATGCCAGTATTGTAAAGAAATCTGCATAAAAAATTGAAAGGTTTAAGTGAGTTTTAAAATAATGGTTCATGCCCCCCTCTGTATTTTTCCCAACAATTTATTAAATCCAACATTAAAAAAGAGTGATCACACATCTTATATATCAATAAAGCCAATAAAACTAAGTATTCTTTTGAAAAGAGGAAGGATTATTTAATTGTGCTTTCCTTTTACAAGTTACTAAAAGCTCAATTGGAATATATTTATATATATATATATTATATATATATATATATATATATATATACTCATTTTAAGAGTTGGAAGGGAGAAGAGCTAAGGAAAAATCAATCTAGAGTAGTTTAAGTACAAAAGTTATAAAGGTAAAAAAAAAAAAATTTCATAAAGATGTTCAACATCCATCAAATAAAAAGGGAATTTATTATATTTTGAAAAAGTTGGTCACTCACATGAAGAATATATAAGATTCATAAACAAACTATAAATTGACAAAATTATCAATAAAATAAAATGGTGTGAGTAGCTAACAAGAAAGGAATGGAGTCTAATTAGGAAATGTAAGAAGGAAGATTTTTAGAAACTTCATATAAGTATGCTTCTGTGCTATTTAGAATTAACAGGACTCTTGCAGGAAAATATGTTAACATTTATATATTTCCCTTTGAAGATAAAAATTATATAAACCCTAAATTCGCTAACCAATTGGTGATTCCCAAGTCAAATAAAAAAAAGACCTCTGGAACACAAAACAATATGACAACTAATTTACAAATAAACATTGAGGACTATACATTTATATCACCATTCTATATTCAATCCATATGGGGTGATCGAGCTGACATAATTTTGGGTTCACCTTGGATGGAGTGACTAGGATCGTTTATTCTAAATATGAAGAAAAATTTAATGACATTTTCCTACAGGAAGATAAATAACACTATAAGACATTTAATTGAAACCAAAATCAACAACACCATAAGACATAAAATATATCTCAAAATTAATAGTTCAAGAAATTCAAAATATGCTAGAGTAAGTTGACAATATTATCACAGACAAAAATGAAGAAGTTTATCACCTCAAGGACCACAATGAAAAATGACTAATTCAAATTAAGAAGCTTAAGAAGGACAAGAAGTCATTGGAAAACAAGGTGCAACAATTTATCGAGAAGGAAGCATTGAAATATTCAAATGTGGAAATTCAAGTTGAAGAAAATAGAACAAATACAAATCCCATTGACCTCATTATTCAGACAAGTCCAAACCTAACTAAATCCAAATCATACAAGAACTCCTTATCAACTCCCAAATCATAAAATTAGGCATCTCAACCACTCACCAGTCTACATATCCTTGTCACTCATATAAAAAATAAGTAACTTATATTCCCAAAAATATCGATGTCAACATAACCCAATCTTATGATAACAATTCATCCCAAGTTTCCAGTAATCGCTATATTCCACAAAATATTAATTTGTGATGGTTAGATCATTTCATAGTAAGATAATTATATATCACACTCATAAATTCATATCCTTTTGTGTCATCGAAGATGACAGTTCGAGAATTGAGAAGATGAGAAGACATGGCAAGATAGAAAAATATATCAAGCATTGGAATCAATACGTTTTCAGGACAAACTTTTCTAAAGGGAAAGATAATGTTTTTTTTCCTGCAAAAATAAACTTGTACTTTCATTCATGATTGAGAGAAAACATTTTGTATATAGACACTAGTCATGTGCATTCACCCTGGATCTGCCCATATCCAAGTGGTGTACATAGAAATGGAATATGCTAGAAGCATTCAAAGAAAATTACCAGTAATGACCTAGAAAAGACAAAACATAAGAGAAAAAACGAAAAACTATAGTACAATGGGGGGAATCAAATGTTGTAATAATCATTTGAATTCCAACCAACTTCCATTCCCCAAGGTCGGGGCCAATTGAAACCAAATCCAAAGTACTCGTGTATATCTCTAGAATTTGTTTTTTATCTGAGTCTGGACATTTTGATACATGAACACACTTTGTGCCCACCAACTCATCCTCCATTTGTGTCCCTTTTATTTGTTGATCTATGACAGGGAAAGATTATGGATCTGTCTTGTTTTGAGTAGGGGAGGCAATGACATGCACCTCAACTACTGTTGCTATGTGGTTTTCAAAATGATCCTACACCTCATCATCTTCTTGTACTGGTTGATTCTCCACGATCTCCTCCTACTCTTTGTCAAATATGTTTGGATCTATAAACTTCCATCGTTTTTTTTATAAACCTACCTTTTTTTCTTTTTATTTTTGTCTTGAGGACATGTGTTTTGTAAGTGTCCAGTTTGAAAGCATATTCAACATCTAAATGTTGTATTCTCATAATTTAGGACTTGTGACCAACATAAGTTTTTGTGTTTCATTTGAATATGTCTAGGTAGCCCTTTACTTAGGTTTATATCCAAACATATTCTAGCATATGTAAAAAGAATTTTTTTCTTCCCTTTCACGGTCCACCTTATTGAACTTACCAAGAGTATTCCCAATGTCTGGTAGTACCTTGTGATGCCAGAAAGGAAGGGGAAGATTTGAAAGTATCACCCATAATGGTATTAAAGAAACTACCATAGTTGAAGCATCGAATTCTGGAAACCATGGCATAATAAAAACCCATGCATTCCCCAAAAACCATGGCCCTTCATTCAAGGCATAGGCATTTTTTTCTTATGTAATAAACTGGACAATGAAAAATCCTTTGGAGAATTAGATTATATCGCAGTTTGGAAACTAGAGGGAATAAATCGGTTCACGTAAATCTTCACTTTTGGGCCAAAACCCATTGAATTTACAAATGACATCCCTAGAAATCATAACATCAAACATATAATTTACCTCAATATGGTTTACATCCATGGTTGTGTAATTTTCCACTTATTCAATGATGTAGGGACCAGGATTGAGTTGAATCGGACCACGATTATTCTTGGCTTGATCAGAGTGCAGGGGAGCCTTTCCTATTGATACCTCATTGTAATAAGCATACCCATTTCGAATCTCAAGGCTAGTGGCACCGCCACACAATCGAAAAGTCAAACAAAGGATGAATTCATGCTTATGTCATAGTCTCGAATCTGAGAAGAGTCCTGGAGCAGCAATCCCTCATAAATGAGGCGTTGTAGTTTGATAGGGATGCCCCATTTCCAAAAAAAAACTATTTCAAGAAGAGGACAAAGTCTTGTGCATTCATCTAGAACAAGGAAGAAAGATCGCACGCATACTTGATGAACATATGGAAGGGATTCAAAGCCCCCATTGTTAGAGGTTCGACACACACCTGACGAAAATAGTAGGCAATTATAGTTTGTAGAGTGGAGACCCACTTGAGTACAAATCCATCGAGAAACTAAGACCTCGAATATCCCATACTAGTTTTCGCTGGAGACAAAAAATCACAAATGAACCAATACAAAGCACTCGGCCCAAAAGGGATCACCCTCCATCACCAACATGAAGAGAAACAATATAGATCCATGTTTTTTTTTTAAACCATAGATATTTGAAGCCGCTCAAAAGGTTCCATGGCCCCAACCCAACCTTGGCATATGAAATATCGAGCCATGGTCTATTTGTCAATAAAAACGTCATAGAAAGGAGGGTAGTATTGTATTTCACCACATATCTAACCAGGTAGAGACCGTAGGAAGCTTTCAAATTTGTATAGATATAGTTACTCCCCTCCGTAATGAGATCACAACCTCCATTTCAGTCCATAAGCTCCAAATGATGATATTCCATGACTCATTTAGCAAAACTCCAGTTTCCTGCATAGACACCATTCTACCTCCATTATTTCAAGGATTTCCCAACTCAACAAATACCCAAGGGGAAGGAAATTTTATGAATATAAATAAATAATTAAGATTTAATAATGATTAGTATACTGAAGAGGCATGTCTCTAAGGACATGAGCTTTCATGAAGGGGCACCTGCCTAGGTGTATAAGTGGGCCTCATTTTGTAATCAATAACTTATCTCATATCTCTTTGTACATTCAATTTCTTATATAAATATATATTAAATATTATGGATATTTACATATTTTATATATTATATATATTCTTTCACGTAAATGAAATTTGCTCATTACAATAGCTAAAGTGTAGGTCCTCATGAAGTCCCAATGAACTACTACGTGTAATGTACCCCAACATATCATGCCAATGATAGTTTGGTGTGGTAAGGGACTAAAGGATATCTTAATCAAAATGAAAGACTAGGATGTGACACAAGTGTACCATATGACACAAATGGTGAAGTGAATCTTGAATAAATGCCATGGGAATGAGAAACATGGTTCGCATATTAAACATATATTGAGGTAGTTTGAAGCTAGTAGATGGAAGCTCCATCAATGTCAAAACCAAAGAAGCATGGGCATATGAGGCATGCTAAGATGTACACAATTAGAAATGAAAGTGTGGTACGATGATAATCATCCCAAGGTCAATGAAAGGTAAAGGGTTTGTATAGTATTCTCGGCCATTTCCATATCAATAGTTCCAATGTCAACGATGGGTTGTAGAGGTTCCTAACCCTGTGTACTAGATAAGTTAGGGTTCACGATTAGAGGAGTAGAGGCTACACTATGAGAAAAAATCAACTTACATATGAAAACTAGTATATCAAAAAATTGCAAAAGTTTAGGACAATGAAGATAGTAATTACCATATGTATCACACAAAGCACATGGTTGTTTTGTACATAAATATTTTTTCTTTGTGGATGAGTCAAGAAGAGTGACATTAACCACTGGAATAGATATATTTGTTTCTAATTCATTTAAGTCGATGAGTCCTCAATACTAGGAAGAGTGAGGCGGTTATTGGTAATGTGGCTATGAATATAACTTAAAGCACATGGATGTGGTGCTTTCGGTAAACTGTTTTGAGTGGCTACAACTTAAATTTCTCTACCAATGCCCCCTCTATTATTGACCTTTTCCCCTTCACAATTGCTTGCATAATATGAGCAAACTCTAGCTAGGGTTACACAAGAACTGAAGTAGTTTGGGGGGGGGGGGGGTAGTTGTAATCCATCTAATTAGTGTCAAAGCCAAGAAAGGTGTTATTTCAAAAGGTGAGGTAGGATTTGGAGGATCTAATTACCAAACTATAATCCCTTAGGTTGAATTGGAAAAATTCAATGTGGACATTACAGGAGTGCTAACTATTCCCTGAGGTGGGAACAAGAAAGTTATTTGGCCAAAGAGATAATGTCCATGGGGGATGCCCCTAGTCCTAGGTGTTGAATTTGTGGGTGTAGGTTTCTAAGTTGGCTATGAAAAATAGACCCCGCGGATTTGAGAGGATTGGGAAGCAAACACCATGCAAACTTGAGATGAAATTGGTGTATCAATGATAGGTTATGGAACATAATAGGAACCAAGAAAAGTAGTCTTTGTAGACACCTAGGTTGATGACATACAATGAATGGATTAATTGGTTCCCATCCATGGGTGAAATCACATTCCTAGGATTAGCCTGAGTCTTAGGAGTATAGTAAGTGACCTCGTTTATTGTTATTATTTTCCCCTCATGGGGAAACTTATGTTGTGGTAAATAGATGAAAAAAATTCCTTCATGGCATACATGAAACTACAACCCAAAACGAGGTTATACTCCAAATGTAAATTAATAACCTCTATATTAAGTAGGACTTGTTTTATTATGACCTTGATGGGACAATTCTATTAGAACCCTTAAGGTTGTGAGAGATGACCATCGTATACATAGAGGGTTATCATTGATGGAATGTTTTATAGGGATCCAATATTTCAATATTTCTTCAGACTTCGACAAACATCATGCATGTGGATGTGCATTCATCAATAATGCTTCACTAAAAGGTGTCGTTCTTGATCAAAATTGAGACTTGGAAAGCCATGCACCAAGCTAATCATGGGGATTTGTCTATGTTGATATTGAAGATAATTATGCAATCATTTTAGGGATCCATGATGCCCAAAGTAGATATTATATCCTTCCATTGTGAAAGGAATGTTTGAAGGACTTCAAGTGTTAACATGGCAGCATGAGACTGGGCTGAGTCATCTACTATATTATAGTTATGGGCTGTCGATAAATGGGAATTAGCTGCATTTCATCATAACATAATATTAGGGATCTTGAATATGTTATTGAAAAATGGTCAAGGTATCTATGAATTTCCAGTTATTTGGGAAAGAAGCGATGAAGACTAGATCAATTGAGTCTCAGGTGGAGGATCATTTTAACACAATTAAGTTCCAAGGTTGATGTTGCTTGAATCTAACAAAATAATTTGGTAAGTTCCATTCCTAGGTTGGTTGGGAACCATAGATGGTGAAAATGTATGGCCTTGATTAGTGGTAAATAAACTTGATTAGTAAAAGGATTCCTGAGCATATTTGGTCGCAAAGCTGAGGTTTGAGAAGAAGATGAAGGTCATTGGTTACCACATTTGGCGTTTTCTGTTGCTTCCATGCACAATGCATTTTTGGGAGTAGAGGGAACTCATGAATGTAATGACCATATACGCCAAAATAGGTGCAAACGTTTTTCATTCAAATAGCCATACTTGTATTAGGCTAATTAACTTTCCTTTGTGTAGTGGTATTAGAGTTTCTCCAACTTTTGGCATTGGGTTGTTGGCCTTAGTCGTGCGGGTTCCCTTGGTTTTGGGATTTTTTTTCTCTTTTACTTGTCATTTTTCTTCATGTTTTGGGTATTGTTAACATTATATTGTGAATACACTTTCCCTTATGGGGATCCTGCAGGTTGACCAATGGTACCCTAAGGTGGTGGTGTCAATTGGGCTAGAGCAATTGTGCGTGGAAAGGGGTAATTGTTGGATATTTGTTATATTCTTTGCACAAATACCCCCACGCATTGTACATTGCACCAAATATAGTGAGGGGGTCACAAGGGGGTCTTAAAGGGGGTTGAAGCCCCCTTGCTCGAGGGGTTTGGGGGAAATTCCCCTTACAAACCAAAATAAATAAATAAATAAAATTTGGGTGATTTCTCGTGTCTATGTTTGGCAATTTTCAACACATTATTTTTTCTTTTAGTGGTTTTGTGGCACATGGTGGTTCAACATATGGTTTTGTGATTCTTGTTAAGGAAATGCAATTGTTTTCTACTAATAGGTAAAAGGATTGGTAGTTTATGGATCCCATAAGATATACATATTGCATTATAATTTTGTAAAGAAGAGATATATGAAAAAAAATGCTTCCTTGATTTCGGTTTCCAGGGTTAAATATATATGTCAATGTGTGTGTGTGTGTGTCATTGAATATTTTATGTTTTACTAAGAATACACTTGCAACAATTAACTGTGTAGGGTTAAAACCTACAATAGTAAAGGTTTGAGATCACATAGGGATTAGCACAATCTTACTATGCACATTTTGATGTGGTTGGGCATGCATGTATAATATGTTGGTTCCTTTTTGTGATGTGACAAGAGAAGGGTCTAAAATAGGATATGAGTACGAGGAACTAGTGCCCCAGTGTGGATAGTCATATCTGCTTGGTCTAAGTAGACCCAGATGAGGTTGGTGATGTATGATAGGTAAAGTCACGCTATCATCCATGTGTAATGTCCCAAGTGAAGATATATCACCTTAGTAAGAGCATCGACCATCAAGGATGATGTACAAATAACCTAAATGGGCATAGATTATATCATATTTCATGGCCTCTTACTTAGTTTTGGGGAATGCCAAAGCGACATCCTTGAAAATGGGAGGAAGTAGATATTTGAGAATCCAATCCATAAAGAATCGGTCGTGCACTTATGGATCCTTACATAAGCTCTAACATATCTTCAACTTATAAATGTGATCAAAGGTGTGCATGGTAGTGGTATGGTGGTAAGTAGTCAAGGTATATATGTTTGTGTCATGATAGATTGGTGAGTAAAAATAAGAGTAAGACATTCCCAATGGATGTGAATTTTCATTGGGTTCCATGGGGCTATTCAACATACTATTTCCTGGTAGCACTACCAGTGTGTGTTGAAACAATTGAAAGTGTATTGAATCTCCTATTATGGAGGTCAAAGAAAAACACATGTGGAAGGATCAAATGTGGTTTGAGGGATGCCCCTAGAGTGATCCACATGGCTATTGGTGGCCACTCGCTTATTCCACTTGGACTCCCACCATTGTTTCTTTCAATTTCCTTATTTGTAGCACAATTTACTATTTTTGGCAGTTTTTCGAGTCTTGAACTTCTGTAGTCGTTTTGAGGCCCTAAACGACGTTTTTTTTTGGGAAAACCGAGACCAAAATTGGGCATAAGCCAATGTTTGTCATTCAAAATTTTTAGTCCTCAGATAGATCTTTCTAACAAGGTATTGTGTGCATCAAACGAAGATCGTATTCCAAAGTTACGACCCTGGGAAATTGATGTACCAATTTACCCAAACAGGGCCCATAGTTTGGCGCTTCATCTCCTAGGGTTAGGTTTTTGGATGTTATAATTTTCCATTGTTTCTCAATAATAAATAGGCCTTTAAGACTCATTGTAACATAGTTCAGAGGCATGTAGTTGCCACATCTCTTCTCAGAGATAAGCTACCATCGCCCAAGCTAGTCTTATTTCCATTATGTTTGTAAGCATTTGATATTAATGAAATGAAGTGTTATTTCTACTGCATCTTTGTATTTATGGTTATATCTGTAATTTTTTGTATCTCTGTTTAAATCCAGATCAGTGGTATTAGAGCGGTCGACTCTTTCTCTGTTTTTCTTTGCATGTCCCCCACGAGGTCGGGATATAAGGATTTAGGGATCAATATGGTTGAACCTTTGCAAGATCAGCCTCGCAAACCCCGACGGCCACCCATGGGGGAAGACAAGAAAGACGAGGGGGCAGGAGATCCTATCAAAATATTGCTCAAGGAGTCCCTTGAGAAACAAAGGAACTCGATGATGGATAACTTTGCCCAGATCCTTCAATGGTTGCCCACCAATGGTGCATCCACATCCAACAGCCACTCTAGAGGCTCCACTCCTTTTAAGGTACAACTAAACTTTGGCATTCCCATATTTGAGGGCCAAATAGATGCATACATCATAGATAAATGCTTAAATCTACTAGAAGGATATTTCTATGTTCATGATTTTTCCAACCGAGAAAATATTACTTTTTCTCTTCTCAAAGTTGCTCCCCATGTCAAGGACTAGTGGGAAACCTACAATGAGCAAAAGGATGAAAGTACGACCTCACTTTTTTCAGCCGTACCCACTTGGAATTCATTTTGGGATGCCATGAAGGAGTAGTACTACCTTGTCAGGAGCTATGAGGGTAATAATGGACCAAGATGTGTTGGAGTTTACCAATGTTTTTCATACCCTTCAAATGATGTTGGGTATCAAGGATTCTGAGAAACATTTGGTACTCAAGTACCGCAGCTAACTACCAGGTACATCCAAGAGGAGATGGAGTTCCTCAACATCTCCTTGCTCGATATGACGTACCGATACATCGTCAAGATCGAGTAGAATTTTAAAAAGAAGAAGCGAGACTTTGGATCTATGAATCTGAAGCAAGGGAAAGGTTCCACAAAACTGTAGAACAAAGGAAAAAGCCAAGGCGGGGTGGCCCAGGACAACCCGCCAAAGCCACAAGTAAAGAACAACACCGCGAAGCCAAAGAAGTACACGAGAAAGTGGTGTGAGTTCCATAAGAGCTCCACTCACAACACAAGTGAATGGCAGGCCAAGCAATCACTGGTGGCCAAGCTAAAGGCTTCGGAATCATGTGCATGTTCTGACTCTCAGTCAGAACCCGACAAGGGGAATGACAAAGATAAGCAGATTATCGATGCTGATCCCAATGCCATTGTTGCCACCATGAAGATTGAGAAGGAGGAACTCGCAGATCCAGAGGATGAGGAATGCCTCTTCCACTCACAAATGTGGGTAAAGGGTTCCCCGCTACAGTTCATTATTGACAACAAGAGTCAAAAGAACCTCATTTCAGCAGAGGTGGTGAAGTCTCTGGGCTTACCGACCACAACACACCCACAACTATACACCATTAGGTGGCTTCACCAAGGACGGGATCTTCATGTGAGCCAACTATTGAGCTATGAAAAAGGTATGAATTTTCCATTTATTTCATCATCCTTTCCTTTAATTATATCCCCTTTATGTTCTAAAGATATTCATATATCAGAGGATTAGAGTAAAAACTGGGGAACTATTTATTATTGCAATTTAGCTAATTATGGTCTTTTCTCATGTAGGAAAAAGATGAAATGGGAAAACTACCGTTCCCTACCTGAGAGAAGGAAAAAGACAAAGTGGAGTAATTGTTGTTCCTTCACCAGGAAGCAAGCCAAGGATGGAGCATGCAGTTATGGATAAGGACAGAGAAGATCACAGCATCAGCATAAAAGACAAAGAGCTAACTGAAGATGGAAGAAGGAGCGGATCTCTCAGGATCTCTAGATCCTGAGGAATCACTGTTACTATTTTATCCGCCTGGCCATTATAAAAGGGACAACAATTGTAAATAATAGGGGAGATTATTCAGATATAACTTTTGAATTTTTAATTTGGTCATCGACTCTTGTTGTTGAAACAGAGTACGAACTGGCTATAACCATTTTGCATATGATTAATATATAATACAGTTGTTGTTCCTTCTTTCATATTGAAGTAATCTAGTGGTGTTCACTAGCAGCTAAGGGCCCGGCCTTGGTGGATTCAATTGTTGTTCTTGTATCATTCCTTTACAATTTCTGCCGTGTGATGGTTTGGTTTTATTTCTATTTATTGTCGTCGCATCACTTCACTGTTTCGTATTTCCAGACTTAATGAATTGATATGTTTTATATGCTGTAATTGAATTGTGTTGTTGTTCATTTCCCTCATAACAAGATCATTGATTTTTGCAAGTATATTGTTGTGTTGTTCATCTTACTTACAGAGCTTCACTGCTCATTTAAGTAACTTAGCTTTGTTGTTCATTGCAGTTACATAAGTTTTGTTGTTCATTTCTATTATATAGCGTTGCTGCTCATTTACTTTCTGCAATCATTTAGGTTTGCCTTTTATCATTCTTACAGTTAGCATAATTATCTCATTTCGATTAGTGGCAGTAGCATTATTGATTTAATTCATTGCCATTTCCAATTGGTTATTTAGTGTGGTGTGTGTGAGATTAACAACTGTAAAGAACATTGGCTATTATTGTCAAAGCTCTCAGATTGAGGATCTTATTTATGCTTGATTTAGTTTACATCAGTTAAACAAGGATTGAGTTATTGCTACTGTATCCTTGACTGATAATTGTTGTTACTTTGTCGAATAAATGATTTAGTTTTAGAGCATTGGGTTTCCTTTAATTGCAAGTGAGTTTTATTTAAAGCACCTGTTTACTCTTGTATTTGAAAGCATTGTACTGCTTTTTAGAAACATTACTCTTGAGTAAATAGCCGCCACAAACTATGTACACTCTTGAAATAGAAAATCTTGCCTGGATTGATAACTAATGTGAAGGTAATTAGGAGTTAAAAAGACACCTTTTATACCTCAACAACAGCAGTTCTACCTTCCATACAACGTCAAGCCCTTCATGGATGAGGTATTATGTGACGTTTCTCCCCTTGATGTTTGTGATATATTATTAGGAAAACCATACTTGTGGAAGAAACATGTTGTGTATGAGTCAATGCCTCATGTTGTTATTGTTACTTTGGGAAATAAGTTGTACAGGATACCGGAGGTAGCACCGCCTACTGCCATCTCTTTGGTTACTACAAAACAATGCAGTAAGCTCATTTCCAAAACCGGGAATTTTGTTTTCCTGATGATACGCCCTCAGGGAAAGAAGAAGACAGTGGCCACAACCTCCAAACAAGGCCCCTCCGCATGACAACAACAGATGGACAAGGTCATGGAGGAGTACGAGGACATCTTCACCTCCCCCGCAAGGGTGCCTCTTTACTGTCAGGTCAAGCACTCGATCGATATAACCCAAGGTGCATCATTTCCCAATGGACCAATCTATCAACGCTTCGTTCTGGAGAATGACGCAATCAAGAGGCAGATTCAGGAGCTGTTGCAGAAAGGTCACATCCGACCAAGTTCATCGCCCTATGGGAGCTCGATCGTGTTGGTACAAAAGAAGGATGGGACTTGGAGACTTTGTATTGACTATCAGGCATTGAACAAGATCATTGTCCAGAATAGGTACCTGATCCCACAGAATGATGACCTCCTAGACCAAATCAAGGGGGCCAAATATTTCAGCAAGATCGACTTGAAGTCCGGATATCACCAAGTACCAATCGAACCCTCTAATGTGTGGAAGACTTCCTTCAAAGCCAAGGAGGGACTTTTTGAATGGTTGGTTATGCCTTTCAGGTTGATGAATGCTCCCGCAACCTTCATGAGGCTGATGGATGACATCTTGCGGCCATTCACCAACTCATTTGTAGTGTTATACTTGGATGACATCCTAAACTTCAGTCATAGTTGGGAAGAGCACCTCCACCACATCCGACATGTTCTCCAAAAACTGCGGCAACACAAGCTGTGTGCCAATTTGGAGAAATGCACTTTTGGCATGACCCAAGTTTAGTATTTTGTATACATTATTAATGAATGGGGGGTGCATGCGGATCTAGCCAAGATCCAAGTCATTCAGGATTGGCCATCCCCAACCACTCTGACAGAGTTCTGCATCTTTTTGGGTCTTGCCAATTTCTACCGAAGGTTTGTGTGGGGATTCTCTCATATCACTTAGCCCTTGAGTCACGTCACCAAGGGAGGAGCGAAAGAAAAATTATTTTGGTATGAATCTCAATAGAAGGCATTCACAGAGTTGAAACATTTCCTCTGCTCTACACCATTTCTCACATTACTAGACTTGCAACAACCATTTGAGATCGAGAGAGATGCCTCTAACTATGCTATTAGGGCAGTCCTTACTCAACATGGGCATCCAGTGGCATATCACAGTGAGACACTTACAGACACAATCCGAAAATATCCCACTTATGGCATATCATAGTGAGACACTTATAGGCCTTCCGAAAATGGAATCATTACATTTTGGGGAAGGAAACAACCTATTGAAGAATGTGCAACAAGAAACGTTAAATTTAGAATGTGATAAAAATAGAACCGCTCATGTCTAAAAATAGCAGTTTGGCCAGTGAAGTCATTGGCCACATTGGGCGAGAGGTGAAACTGCTAAAAATAGAAAGTGTCTAAAAATAGCATTTCTAGGTCCCTTCCTATTTATAGTAGTCCCTAGTCTATCTATAGGAAGTAAAATTAATTTTGGTCTGAACAACAGTTGGAAATATTAATTAATTAATTCAGTTGAGTTAATTAGTTAAGGAAATTTGAATTTGAAGTCTTTGTGAGCATGCACATGATTTGTCCCACTGATTGAGGAATCTATCCTTAATTTCCTCCACTAATTGAGGGAATAAGTATGAGTTCTATAATGAGAGA
>APFE030829954.1:0-10707 GCA_000404065.3 Pinus taeda | reverse complement strand
GTAATCCATGGAGATGGATTCCCAAGGTCGGCTGGGGGGAGGCAACGGGGTATAGAGGCCTTGCTTCTTGATGGTGGGTTTGGCAATGGCATAGGCAGTACATGATCTGATGTATTTCCCAACATCCTGTCGAAGATTTGGCCAATAGAAATACTTTTGCAGTACTGCCACTGTTTTCTTGACCCTGAAATGCCCAGCAGCCTGACTGTAGTGTGCTTCCCAAATCATCTTGGCACGGTCGCTTGAAGGAACACAAAAGTGACCCAGGTGGCATAACAGGGCATCCTGGAGGTGAAAATCTGAAACATGCCGACCCTCCAAGAGTGTCTGGTATGTGTGGCCGAATTCTGGGTCGCTTTTGTAGAGAAGTGGCCAATCAGAAGTCTCGTGCCCACAAGAGTTGAGCACAGTGGTTAACGCCATGATCGGTGGTCGACTGACGCAATCTACAACATTATTGGTGGTGCCCTTCTTATACTTTATTTTCAAGTGGAACTATTGCAGGTATGTAGACCACTTCTGATGGCGATCAATTCTGCAATTTACCTTGGGTCTGTATGAACTACAGAGGTCGGTGGTCTGTGTGGACGACCGTTTCCTTCCCCAAAATGTAATGCTTCCATTGTCGGCAGGCCTGTACAATGGAATACATCTCTTTATCATAAGTGGGGTACTTCCGGACTGTGTCTGAAAGCGTTTCACTGTGATATGCCACTGGATGTCCATGTTGAGTAAGGACGCCCCAATAGCATAATCAGAGGCATCTATCTCGACCTCAAATGGTTGTTGTAAATTTGGTAACGCGAGCACTGGTGTCGTGCAAAGGCGATCTTTCAACTCTATGAATGCCTTCTGTTGAGATTCAGACCAAAATAATTTGGCTTTCGCTCCTCCCTTGGTGACTTGACTCAAGGGCCAAGTGATATGAGAAAACCCTAACACAAAACTGCAGTAGAAGTTGGCAAGACCTAGAAAGCTGCGGAGCTCTGTCAGAGTGGTTGGAGATGGCCAATCCTGAATGACTTGGATCTTGGCTAGATCCACATGCACCCCCTGTTCATCAATAATGTATCCCAAATACTGAACCTGAGTCATGGAAAAAGTGCATTTCTCCAAATTGGCACATAGCGTATGTTGCCTCAGTGTTTGGAGAACCTGTCGGATGTGTGGAGGTGCTCTTCCCAAATTCGGCTAAAGATTAGAATGTCATCCAAGTATACCACTACAAATGAGTTGGTGAATGGCCGCAAGATGTCATCCATTAGCCTCATGAAGGTTGCAAGAGCATCCGTCAATCCGAAAAGCATAACCAACCATTCGAAAAGGCCCTCCTTGGCTTTGAAGGCAGTCTTCCACACATCAGAGGGTTCGATTAGTACCTGGTGATATCCTGACTTCATATCAATCTTGCTAAAATATTTCGCCCCCTTTAGTTGGTCCAGGAGGTCATCAATCCGCGGAATCGGGTACCTATTACTAATAGTGATCTTGTTCAGCTTCCGATAGTCAATACAGAGTCTCCAAGTCCCATCCTTCTTCGGTACCAACACGATCAGGCTCCCACAAGGCGATGAACTAGGACGGATGTGACTTTTCTGCAGGAGCTCCTGAATCTGCCTCTTGATTTCATCGTTCTCCAGAACGGAGCGCCAATAAATTGGTCCATTGGGTAGCGGTGCACCTGGGGTCAGATCGATGGAGTGCTTGACTTGACAGTGCAGAGGAACCCCTGCGGGGGAGCTGAAGATGTCCTCGTACTCCTCCACGACCTTGTCCATTTGTAGTTGTCGTGCGGAGGGGCCCTGTCTGGAGGCCGTGGCCATCGTCTTCTTCTTTCCTTGAGGGTGTATCATTAGGAAAACAAATTTCTTGGTTTTGGAAATGAGCTTACTGCATTGTTTTGCAGTAATCAAAGAAATGGCAGTAAGCGGTGCTACCTCTGGTATCCTGTACAACTTGTTTCCCAATGTAATAATAACAACACAGGGCCTTGATTCATACACAGCATGTCGCTTCCACAAGTATGGTTGTCCGAATAATACATCACAAACTTCAAGGGTAGCAATGTCAAACAATACCTCATCCGTGAAGGGCTTGATGTTGTATGGAAGGCGACACTGCTGGCTCACGTCAAGATCCCGTCCTTGGTGAAGCCACCCGATGGTGTACGGTTGTGGATGTGTTGTGGTCGGTAAGCCCAACCGCTTCACGACCTCTGCCGAGATGAGGTTCTTTTGGCTCCCGCTATCGACAATGAACTGTAGCAGGGAGCCCTTTACCCACATCTGGGAGTGGAAGAGACGCTCCTCCTCCTCTGGATCTTCGGGTTCATTTTTCTGGATCTTGGCGGTAACAAAAGTGGCGTTGGAATCTGCATCAATGATCTGCTTCCCTTTGCATTCCCTTTGTCGAGTTCTGACTCAGAGTCGGAACATGCATTTGATTCTGAAACCTTTAGTTCAGCCACCAATGACTGCTTGGCCCGACACTCACTTGTGTTGTGACTGGAGCTCTTATGGAACTCACACCATTGTCCCGTGTCCTTTTTCGGCTTCGTGGCGTTGTTCTTTGCTTGCAGCTTTGGCAGGTTGTCTTGGGCTGCCCCCCCTTGGCTTTGTCCTTTTTTCTGTGGTTTAGGGGCACCTTTCCCTTGCTTTGGATTCGTAGACCCAAAGTCTCGCTTCTTTTGTTTAAACTTCTGCTCGACCTTGACGGCATATCGGTATGTTGTGCCGAGCGAGGAGATGTTCAGGAATTCTATTTCTTCTTGGATGTACTTGTGCAGGAAGCCACGGTATTTGAGTATCAAATGCTGCTTCGAATCCTTGATATCCAACTTTGTGCGAAGGGTATGGAAAATATTGGTGAACTCTGGCACATCTTGGTCCCTTCCCTGCCGCAGCGTGGTCCAGTTTATGTATTCATCCTCATAGCTTCCGACAGGGTAGTATTGCTCCTTGATGGCATCCTAGAATGAATTCCAGGTGGGTGCGGCTGAAAAAATAGTGAGCCGATACTTTCATCCTTCTGCTCGCAGTAGGTTTCCCACCAGTCCTTGACGTGGGGGGCTGCTTTGAGAAGAGCGAAAACAATCTTTTCCCGACTCGAAAATTCATGAACAGAAAAATAATCGTCTAGCAGATTTAACCATTTATCTACGGCATCTGCATCTATCTGACCCTCGAATATGGGGATTTCAAAATTAACTTGTACCTTAAAGGGCGTGGCATTTTCAGAGTAGCTGCTGGAAGCTGATGCGTCACTTCTGGATAGTCGCTGAAGGATCTGGGCAAAGTTGTCCATCATCGCGTTCCGTTGTCGCTCGAGGGCTTCTTCGAGCAAGATTTTGATAGGATCTCCTTCCCCCTCGTCTTTCTTCTCATCCGCCATGGGAGGCCATCAGGATTTGCGAGGCTAGTCTTGCAAAGGTTCGACTAGTTCAAGCCCTAACTGCTTATATCCCGACCTCATTGGGGACATGCAAAGAAAAACAGAGAAAAAGCAGACCGCTCTGATACCACCGATCCGAACTTAAACAGGAACGCAACAAATTACAGAGATAACCATAAACACAAATATGCAGCGAAAATAATACTTCATTTCATTAATGTAAAATACTGAAATATGCTTACAAACGGTAATGGAAATAAACCAGCTAAGGCGATGGTAGCTTATCTCTGAGAAGAGATGTGGTGGCTACATGCCTCTGAAATGTGTCACAATGAGGCTCGAAGTCCTATTTATGGTTGAGAAACAATGGAAAACCCTTAACACTCCAAAACCTAACCCTAGAAGATGAAACGCCAAACTATGGGCCCCATTTGGGTAAATTGATACATCAACTTCTCGGGGTCGTAACTTTGGCATACGATCTCCGTTTGACGCGTAGAATAGCTCGTTAGAAAGATATATCCGAGCACTACCACTTTAGGAAGGGCAACATCGGTCTATGGACCCATGTTGCCCCCAGATTTCCCAAAAAACGTTGTTCAAGGCCTCAAAACGGCTCTGGAAGTTCAAGACCCCAAAAATTGCTAAAAATAGTAAGTTGTGCTACAATTAAGGAAACTGAAAATGCTGAGAGAAATAATGGTGGGGGTCCAGGTGGCCACCAAGATCCACTTGGATCATACCTACAACCTCGTGTAAAGACTATGTGTAAGTATGTTTGTCTCTCTTAAAATAAAAATAAAATATTCTCCAAATAAAAAAAAACAATATCTGCTATAATTATAGATAAATAAAATACGTTATGCATATTTAATTAGTTGTCCATATGAGCTAATATAACCTTATGCAAAGTAATTAGAAGTAAAAAAAAAAAATTAACTCCCTTCTATTTTTCAAAAATATTTTAATAGGGATATCCAATTTCATATATAGAAAACAATATCTATATATATATATATATATATTATATTATATATATTATGTTTAAGAATAACTATCCAATATAATTATGAATAAAATATTTATTGAATTAATATTGATGTATTATTTAAAATATATATTAATAACAAAAATTGAATTTAATGTGTCCTATACACATGTCATGTAATCTCTATAACATTTAAAAATACAATTTAAACGATAAAAATTCAATAACATTACAACAATAAAAAAGCAACAAATTACTAAAATAAATTAGCAACGTTAAAAACAACCAATTACTAAAACGAATTGCCAAAGTTAATCCTCTATCCAGCCCTCCGAGATTATTTGTTTCAAACCTTTTATTAATGGTCAATGTCACACTTATCCAAAGAACAAAACCCTAGTTATTTGTTTCAAACCTTTTACTACTCTAGTCAATATATCTTTATCCAAACCACTAGTTTTCTTATCTATCTTTAAAAATAAAAACTCCAAGTAGACCTTGGCTACTTCTGGGAAGTATGGAAACATTATTTTATTTTACATTTGTATTGTATGATGCAAGTTATATTTGCAACTCGGACATTTTGAGGAGTACACTTGAATGAATCTTAGAGATAAACACTTCATATTTCCATTTTCCCATATAATTATCGTTGTTGTTCCTGTTGAAAACCAAATCTATCTCAGCATCCTGTATGTGAAATGCAATAGCACTAGTTATAGCTATTGCATGTTCTGAAATAGGCCAATGAAAGTAACGCTGCTATAAAAGGATGATCAAAGTAAGATAAGCAATATGAGGGAAAGTTACTTGTATACCCGTCGATAAATGTTGATTAACAAACAAAGAGTAGTCATCGTGCACCAGAATTTTGGGAAAGTATTACATTTTCAAAATGCTAGAATCACAAAAATATGATGTCAGTCAACTATGACCAAACTAGGGATGGCCACTACAGTTACATAGTTACATAGTTTGGGTGGTTGTATGTACCGGGATTTTGAAATAGATAAGATAAGATAATTATATTCATGTTGATGTTCATACAATGTGGGAGAATTAAAAAATCTTTAAAAAAAGATACAATGTATGAATATAAACTATACAATGCATGAAATTGATGCAGGAGCATTTAGACCTAGTCGGCAATGTGATGGAATGATCACATGTTGTGACTAATAAGGGGTTGGAAGATAAGATATTAGTTAATTTTATTTATTTAAATGTGTGAAAGTGTTTATTTAGTGTCAAATATGAGAAAAGGGCATAGTGGCTAATTGATCCTCCCTGTGTGGAAATTAGGCCAAATAGTTAGATTTATTTGGTTTGAATAGGATATGAGGGATTTGAAAGCTTGATTTAACATTTGTTTAGAAAAGAGTGGAGTTAAAGAGATTCTCTAGGAGAGAGTGAGAGATTTATGGATCTGAACCAGAATTGGTTCATGAATCCACTTTTGTATAAATTGTGATATTTTCGTATAATTCAAAGGTTGGATAGGTTGAAGAGGTTAAATAGATTAGCTGAAGTGTGGATAAAGGCTAGTAAGAGAACAGGGTCTTTTTATTGTTGTAATCGAGCCAGAGGACCAAGATTCTGCAACTCATTATTGAATAAAATATCAGTGTTTGTGCTTTTATTAGAACCCTTCCTTTATCTCTATATATCCACCTACGGATCAATCTAAGTGTTTTCTCTATTTTTATCCCTGAAATTATAAATTGTAGTGTTCAAAGCATAATTGGGGTCCTTAGTGTAAAGCACAGTGTTTGGGCCGCTTTAAACCCAGTCATTGATCCAAAGTATCACAGAGGATCTGTGTTAAAACACATAAAACCATCAATAGAAGAAGATCAAGTCCGAGAGGAGGTTGGATAAACGATGCATAGAATTCGTTGGATCCGAAAGATCAACGGCGTAGAAGACAAGATCGACAATTATCGTGTGGGTAAATTGCAGGGCGTTAATGCATGATAAAAGCTGTCCTACAACAGGAAATGGTATTTCAGGGGCACTCTAAGTGGTAAATGGTAATATCACGAGTCCGCCTGATTCCATTAGCCGCTCGACATGTAGAAACGAGGAGGAGAGAGGAAACCACTTTCCGGATGGTTAATCCTCGTATTAATCAAACGAGGTGAAGATCTACAGCACAGGATCAACGATTGGTTTCGTTGATCAGATGCAACGTCAACCGTCAGATCGAGCAGAGGATCAATGGTTCTGATTTGATCTGCGATTAAGGAATGCAAAGGACATTGCAGCGGAAAGGAGATGGACCAAGAGCGGACCCGCCGATATTTATGAACGCGGGTGCAAAATATTTGGAGTTCGGCCTTATGTGTTTCGGGTCGGATTTCTCATGTGTTTTAGTGTATTTTCGTGTATCGCGAAAACATAATTATCCTGGGGTTTTAAAAGGAAAAGGCATATGAAGGAGCAGACCCAACGAGATTTATGAATGCGGGTTTATGTATTTTTAAGTCCAATTTACGTGGTCAGAGTGGGGTTTCCCGCATATTCCTGTGCATTTCTAGTTTTGTATGGTTCAAGATTTTATGTGAATTACACTTATAATAGCGTTTCTGATGCAAATGTGGCTTAGCTCATAGATCCACATGGGATTTTTGAAGGGATGTCAGTGAGCTGGCATCAATTTTGGTATCATAGCTAGCTCAACGCTCTATAAGGATTGGTTTGGAAATTGAATTTTAAATCTCAGCATATGTATAATTTGCACAGAAGTGGATGAATACAGATGGGGATCAGACTACAAAGGACACTGAGATCAGAATGGGGAAACAGTTAATTTTCTAAGGAAGGTCGGGTAAGAATGTTTATTTTGATGGTTTTGAAGAAATTTGTTTTGAATCACTAAGGAACAACAAAGGATTGATATTTCAAAGGAGAAGGTGCTTTCCTTTCAAGAAAATGAAAATTCCATGTAAGTTAATTGAATGATTGGTTTGATTTAAAAGGTAAATTGAAGTGAAAGGCTTTGAAATTAAAGTTAAATAGAAAAGTGGTTTGCTATGGCACTGAAGTCATTTAAATGATTTGAAGAATTTTGTGAAAACTGAAAATGATTGAGGATTGCTTAAAGTATTGTTGAAGGCAATGATATTGATGATTGAAAGAACAAAAATTGGGTTTAATAGCTTTGAAAAAAACCAAAAAAAAAAAAGAACCACTATAAGGAATGAAATTTGGAATTTGTAGAAGCAAAACAAAATTTGCTTATAAACAAGTTATCAGAAGGAATTGATAGTGTCTGTCATGAATTGGTAAATATAATTGAAATTCAAATCTAATCTTAATTGATCTTGCAAGTTGAAGAGTCCATTATGAAAAGTAGAATGGGAAATTGTTGTTGGTTGTATGGAGTCCTTTGAATGGAAAGTCTAAATTAAATAGTGAACAGATGAATCATTTGACAAAAAATTAATTGATGGAATTGGAATTAGTTTTAAGACATCTTTGAAGGAAATATTGTAGGTTTGAAAGGTACTTTGATGTTTCTTGAGATAAGATTATGCAAGTCAGTAGAAGTAGTGGAATTATTGAAAGATAAAATGAATTGTACCAGCATCATAGCATATGAGCTATGTTAAAGAAGATAGAGCAAAAAAAGCTCTCAAATAAATATAAGTGACAGTACCCAACAGTAAATGAAATCACTTAATGAAATAAGGAAGTGAGCAATTGAAGATGCAGAGCCTAAAGTAAGGAGTGTTCGAGAGGAGATGAGAACAACTTCCAACTATGGTTGGGTAGAAATTGTTGAGGCAGCTCCACAATTGTGATTGTGGATAGGAGATAACAATTCTAGCAAGAGGAGCGCTGAGTAGAATTGCTAGTCAGTGAAAGGTTCGAGGAAAGAACCAATAGGTGCCAAAAATCTAAACTCAGGAAAGTTTGGTGAGGCATGAAGGAGACTTGTTACAGGTGACATGAAAAAGGCTAGTTGCAGCTCACTAGTGAACAAGGAAAGTTCACCAGAGGAAGAAATGGAATTGATTATTGATAGTCATGACACGGGTACAGAAGAAAGTCAGAAAGAGGGGAAAAAGAGTGTTGAAGTAGTTAGACTCAAAGGAATGAGTAAAGAAGAAAGAAACGTAGAGTTGGTTGAAATGAAGATAGAACTTAGTTGTTTGAAGAAACCAGTATTGAAAGGAATTAGAGAAAAATGGAAACAAGGATTTTACGTGGGAAAAAGAGAAATGGCCTATCAGAGAATTGTTTGCTGAGAAATTAATACTCCTGACAGTTGAGGATGAAGGAGTAGAATACATTTGTGAACCAGAGAAAGGATCTCTCCTTAGGAAAGGAGACAATGATGACAGTGACAAAGAACTAATCTATGCAGATAAAAATGAGAGGAATGTGTTGGTAACATCTTCACAAACAAGAGGATCTCATATTTTTGCGTTTAACTATTTCTGTGAATGTAAAATTTCAGGTATGCAGCCTAATGAATTTGAACCTGTGGATGAAAAGGTGAAAGAGGCAAAGGCAAGAAAACCACAAAAGGAGATACATAAAGACATTCAAGGCTTCAATTGATGGAAGAAATTAAAAAGTACGAGTAAATAGTTGTGTCCTCTCTTAGTGAAAACTTATTGGATCATATTTGAAGTAATTTTAGCATGGATAAAAGACCAATGAGAAATAGAAAAAGAAAAGGAAACAGATGCATTGCAGATTTGTGAAGTAAAGAGAAGGAAAGCTGACACAAAGAACTCAGCTGAAGAAATTAAGTCAAGGAAATCTTTGAAAGATCAAAGTCTTGTCATAGAAGAGGAAGAAACATTGTTATCCTATTTGGGTAAACCGAGTGTTGGAAGACGTTGTGTAGAACAGAAAGGTATTCTACAAACTTATGATGAAGTTGCCAAGCATATTCAAGAAGTTGCAGTCCCAAAAGTTTTCTTTAATGAGGAAGAAGTCATAGATGATGAGAAATAATTTCTCAATAATTTAGTGAACTATCAAAATAGTTCAGAGAAGCATGAGGCGCTGATCACTGAGGCTTAAAATGAAGAGCCTTGTATTTTTGAAACTGACATGTTGTGTACGTTTTCAGGTTTGACAGGTAATAAACAGCGATTGGACAATGTACTTATGCATGTTGATGAAGAAGTGAGATTACTAGAAGAGATGGCTGAAACAGAAAGATATTTTGAGCATGTATTTAATAATTTTGAGAATGATGGTATTGACAGGGAAATTGTCATGATTAAAGAAGTTGAAGATAAGAAAATGAAAGTTTGTGATAATAACCATAATGAAATATCTTCAGTAGAGAATCAAAATGAAAGTATTCTAGAAATTGTGAAGGAATATATGATGATGTTGACAAATGCAGAAGTTAAGAAATTCTATGATTTTAAAGTGGATTATTTTTATGAATCTGTAAACCATGAAGAAGCTTTAGAAAACCAGAATTTTGTTTTTGTTGTAGGAGAAGATAAAACAACATCATTTTGTTGCAATGGTACAAGTATAGAGGATGAAATGATACTTCACAATGATATGCTCCAAGAAATCCTAGCTATTGAAATGTTGAATGATAGTCTTGTGTCAGAATAAGGAACACTGTGTAATGCAGAGGAAAGTATTAGAATGAGAATTGATAACAATTTCATAACTTATGCAGAAGGACAATATAAAGATTTGATGGAAGAATTATCTATGAAAATTGAAAACTATAGTTATTTTGAATCTGACAATTGTGATGGAAATTCTGTTTTGTATAAGAAGGTGGAGTCATATGCAAATGACATGCTTATTGAATATAAAGGAATTTGTATTTTTCTAGAAAGGTTATTAGATAAACCTAATAACATAGAGGAAGGATTATCTTTAATGATAATGGAGGGGATGTTGTAGAGTACAAACAACAGTTTGTAAATGAAAGGAGTGAAGTGGAATTGGATAGAAATTTCATAATTTCTATGGTAAGGGAGAATGTACAGTAGAAAAATGACAGTGGAGTTCAGTTAAGAACAAATTGTAAAGAGAAAGTTGAGAAATTGTGGAAGATGAAGTCAATGAAGAAGAGGGACGGCAAGGAAGAGAAATTAACAAAAGGAATTTGTATCAGCAAGAAAAAAGGACAACAGTGAAATAAGATTTGGAAACCTGGAGGAACAGAAGTGACAGTGGTAGAAGAATTGAATCAGCAGCATGATGAAAGTGATGACTAATTACAAAGTAAACTTTAGGATACTGGATGATCAGCAGAAGAAACACATGACCATGAGGTCATGAAAACTTTCAACTTTGGGAGTCTGATGTAGGAGCATTTAGACCTAGTCAGAAATGTG
>APFE030829944.1:0-14752 GCA_000404065.3 Pinus taeda | reverse complement strand
ACTATAAAACAACGAAGTAAGAGAAAGGTTAACTAAGCACATATAGTGCACCACACTTCATCAGTTTACGATACCCAGATTGATAATTTATGTAGAGCAATTTAAGACATTAAATTGACTAGAAACCTGCAAAACCGCTTGAGTGAGTACAAGGTGCACTGCCAAATTTAGAGATATGTGTGTCCATTTCCTAACCTTGTCCTGAAGTTTGTTAATTATTGTATCCCACACCCCCTTGCTCAAAGGTTTGTCAGTAAGCAGTATGCCTAGATACTTGGAAGGTAGTTGATCCCTTTGAAACCTAATAATTTTGGTAATATTTCTCTGAATAGCAATATTGGCGTTAAAGAAAAAAAACTTTGGATTTTTTGAGGCTTACCTCTGTGCCTGCTGCCATAGCAAAGTCATCCAAGATGTGTTTGATTTCTCTGGCTTCCCTGACTATGGGTAAACCCTGTAGCACAGTATCATCCATAAATTGTTAATGTGTGTTTGTCGCTCCATTTAAGGTGAGTTTGATACCCTGGATTCGTCCTTCTGCATTTTCCATTTTAAACGCTCTACCTAGCCATTCCATCATGAGAACGAAGAGGAAAGGTGAAAGAGGATCTCCCTATCTGAGACCTCTAGAAGGTGTGAAGGTTATTGATGGAAACCCATTAAGCAGTATAGAAAAATTGGTCGTGGTGACGAGTGCCATGACCCATCTTATCCAATTTTGGTTGAAGCCATAGGCCCTTATAATTGCTCTTATATAAGACTAACTTAGCTTGTCATAAGCTTTTCCGAGGTCCAACCGAACGATCATACCAGATTGTTTGTTGCTTTTAAGAGAGTGTA
Source organism: Pinus taeda (assembly GCA_000404065.3). Lineage (NCBI taxonomy): Eukaryota > Viridiplantae > Streptophyta > Pinopsida > Pinales > Pinaceae > Pinus > Pinus taeda. The sequence goes on along the minus strand of APFE030829944.1, from coordinate 13,912 downwards.
CTACCTCATGTGCTTGGATGATGTTGTTGAGGATTTGTCTTCCTTCTACATAGCCTGTTTGCTCCTCCGAGATGAGAGACAGTAGAATGGGCTTGAGTCTATTGGCCATCATTTGGAAATGATTTTGTACACCACATTACATAAGGCTATAGGTTTGAAACCATTCGGAGTCATGGCATTTTCCTATTTTGGGATCAGAGCTATGAAGGAAGTAGTAAGAACCTTCAGAACCTTTTTACATTTTCTTGAGTCTTCCACGACCTCAAGAATATCCCATTTGACTATTTCCCAACAGGCTTTGAAAAAGTCTACATTGAACCCATTCGGGCCTAGGGATTTTCCATTTTGCATTTCATTGATCACTCCACTGACCTCCTCTTCTGATACTAGCCTGTTAAGGTTTTGGTTATCCTGTCTGGTGACGAGCTGAGGGATATATTGAGTGAATTGTTCAATGAACCTAGATCTGTCCTCCAGAGGTTCCGCTGCTATATTGAGGAAGTGTTGTACAAGGATTGATTCCATATCGTTGTGAGAGACAAGCTCTATCCCTTGAGATATTTGAGCTTGGTGATTCTATTATGTGCCCTGTGAGCCATCGTGGATTTATGAAAAAAAATTGTATTCCTTTCTCCCTCCCTAATCCACTGTATCCTTGAATTCTGCCGCCAGAAAATTTCCTCTTGCAAGCATCATTCTTTCCATTCTTCCTACAAGGAGTCAGTAAGCTTTCCCCTCTCCTCAGTAAAGCCCTTTGTGATTTTTATCTAGTTGATCTCTTGGAGCTTCTGCTCAACTTCTCTTTTGGCCTTGAAGATATCCCCAAATTCATTTTTATTCCATTCCTTAAGTTTGGATTTGATTTATTTGAGTCTCTAATTGAGCATGAACATTTTAGTGCCTTGAATGTTCAAATCCTCACACCACCATTTTCCAATATTACTGGTGAATTCATGATGAGATAGCCACGCATTTTCAAACCTGAAAGGTCTGTTTCTTGGTGTGCCCATAAAGGTGGCTTCCAGCTGTACAAGCTAGTGATCCGATCCTCCAAAGGGTAGAATAGAAGCTGTCATGGCTAGACCTATGAGCAGGAGGTCCTCTGAAATAATAAATCTATCAATTTTGGAGGCAACTTGAAAAGCCCCTCCCCTCTTATTGTTCCAGGTGAAGGTTCCATTTATTGTTTCAGTGTCCACTAGCCCCATGTTCATTATAAAATTCTGAAAGGTAAAGGAATCTCTTCCTAACTGTCTCATACCCCCCTTTTTCTCTGAGAGGGATCTTATCATATTGAAATCTCCTGCAACAATCAAGGGCATATTCGGGTGTCTTTCTCTGAGATTCTCAAGGGAGTTGAGAAGCTTGAATTTGTCTGCTAGGTTTTGTGGTGCATAAACATTTGTGATCATGTATGCTTCCTTGTCACCTATAGGTTGAAAAACCATAGAAAGATAGTTTCTGGATGCTTCAACATCCAGGATCCCAAATTTCTGTGGATCCCACAGTGTGAGAATCCCCTCCACCGAGTTATTTGCCTTAACCTCTAGATACTCATATTTGATTAGCCAATTCTTATGAATTTCTCTAATCTTCTCCATCGAACATTTTGTCTCTTGAATACAAATCATGTTTGGTTTTTCTTCTTTGATTCTATTATTGAGAGTCCTTTGTTTCCTTTTATTCCTATGCCTCTAATATTGCAGGTTGTGAGCTTCATTAAGAAAGGTTAGTAAATTAGTAACTAGTGAGATCTTTCATCTTACCTGAGTTAATTAGTAGTTTCCCACATTCGTTGAGCAACTCATGCTATTTTTTTCCTTCCTCTTTTCCTTCCTGAGTTCTTTGAAGATTGTTCCTGTACATTTTCCATCATTACAACCCCACTATGCTCTTGACTTTCATGATTTCTTTTGACCCCAGCTCCCTTCTCTTGTGATCTCCATAGAAAGCGTTGTTGTACCCTATCATAATCTTCTTTTGGTAGGGAGTACACTCCTATGGTCGTCCCTTGTTCCAGAAATTTTTCTAGATCCAGATTTTCCATATCCAGAATCTCTTGTAGTTCATAGTCCTCTGTTCCCACTTCACTTGGAGTCATCTCCTGGTCCCTACTGATCGCCATACATCTTGGTGGCTCATCCGTTTGCTGGTTTTCTACCGTGATTCCCTCCATGTCAACTACCCTTTCCTTTTCATTGATTAAGTTTTCCTTATCCTGGATTGTTTCCTTGTTCCCCTCTTCTTCCTCTAAGATTTTGAACCGATTGTGTCTTTCCTATCTATCCTCATTCATCTTATTTTTTGAATGTTTGCCACCTTTCCCTTTGCTCCCAACCTTGGTGAAACCCTCATGATTCTTATCCTCAACAGTTTTCGCCTTCCCTTCCATAGTTTTTTCTGGGCAGTCTCTGAATAAATGCCCATGTTCATGGAAGTTTCGGCACCTAAATGGGATGTGTTCATAGTCCATAGTCTAAACCCATTCTTCATCATATACCTCTAAAATTATCGCTTCGAGAAGTGCTCCAAATAAGTCCATTTCCACATAGATTTGGGCGAAAGAGGTATATTTTCCTTTCAGAGTTGCCTCTGATATCTTTAGAAAATGCCCCAGCTTGTTTCCTATTATTTTCAAAGATTCTAGTAGCCAATAATCAAGAGGAAGGGAGTAAATTCTAATCCATACCGGTACCGATGTGAAAGTTTCACGCTCCGGGACAAAGTTCATTTTCCATGGCCGCATGTAGAGTCATGTCGCCGCATAGAAATATGGACCTCCTTCGAACACTCTATCCTTATCCTCTAGGCTCATGAACACCACTGTGAAGAAGACCTTAGAACCCAGACATAGGTGTATTTCCCCTTTTGGCTTCCAATGACTCTTTATCCAGACGTGTAGTGCCCTCTCTGTCAGCTATAACCCCATAAATTTGGATATGATTGCATGTTCCATCATATGATCCCTATGGGCTTGAAGCGCGGGATCATTTAATATGACCCGAGGAATGGTGCTTGACTTGGGTTTGCAGACCCCCGTTGTCCTTATGGAAGTATGTTTTCCATAGCTGCCCTCATTCTCCTTCTCCTTATATGTTTCTGGTTGATCCCCATCTTGTTCCTGAAGTCCATTTCCTTCCAATGTTCCTTTGCCTCTTGCCTATGCCACCTTCTCCAGAGGTTTTTTAAAATGTTGCTTTCTTGCTTCCTTATTTTTGCCTATAACTACTTGACTGTAGGAGGGAGGAACACTCCCCCCTATGCGTCCTGCCATGATTCCCAACGTCAAAACCCTAGCATCAACTTCAACCCTAGCTTCAGTTCAGAGCTCTATTTTTTTAATTTCCTCTTTCCATGTGCATTGATCATCATTTTTTTCATTTGAGATTTTTCACATCTTAACTTCGATCAGGTACTAGATTCCGAGACATAAGTACATGTTATTAACAATAACTAAATGTTATTATTATGTTATATGTGAATTATATTTTAGTTTTAAATATAATTATTAATATATTAGGGATATTTTATGTAATAACTGATATTGTATCAATATACAAAATAATGTTAATATAATAAATATAATTATATAAATAAAAAATAATATGGCTATTATTATTATGATAATAAGATAATTAGTCTGGCATGAAGATTTGGGTAAACTTAGAGAGTGAGTTAATTGAGTGTTGAGAGTTGAGTGTTTGAGTGTTGAGTAACTCGAGTTAAGTGATAAACGACTTTTAGTGTGTGGTTGCATGTCAAGATGTTTTAGGCAAGTTGCTTGTTGGAAAGGTTAAATACCTTTCACTGGGTTCATTGTAATCATCAAGTTTTATGTGATCAATAGAAAAGATTCAGAACCTGTTATTTATGTGAATTCATGTTTTGTTTGCTCCACCTTTCCAACAAATTGATATCAGAACCAAATTACAAAGAAATACAGAGAACGGATCAACAACATTTGTGTGAGAGGAGAGACGACCATTTGTGTGAGAGGAGAGTTTTTTCTTTTTTCTCGTATAACAGACCTTGTAAGTTATCTACAAAGTATTATAACGGGTTCAAGCTCACGAGAAAGCCACGTTAATCGTGGTGGACTTACACCAATTTGCATGCACGCGGTTCCTTTCACTTTTGCAGCGTTAGTGCACTGTCCACATGATAGTCATCGTGGAAGGCGTTAACACGCTTTCCATCACCGCAACGGAAGCGTTAATAAACCATACATATGTAAATTGCGAAGTCAACGATTTTAAAACTCACGCGGGATTTTATAATAATTGTTCACGTGAGGGTTTAATTTAACGTTGTTTTAAAAAAAAAGTTATAAGAAGTTTTTTGTTTTTTAAATATAGATTATTTTATATTATAAAAAATTAGATTTTCAAAGAGGAATTTTGCAAAAAGTTTTTTTTTATAAAATAAAAATTTAGGGTTTGATAGAGGAGTATTTTTGAAAAAGTTTATAAAAAGAGAAATTTAGGGTTTTTTAAAGAGAAATCTTTCCAGAAATATGACTTTCTCAAATTTCCAGGGGAAAGATTAAGATGTGTGGGCCATTAAGATGGCGACCACATTGCAAGTACATGATGTTTTTCAGAACCTAAAGATGAAGCAGAAGCATGAGCTTTCACTAATGCAAAGAGAGAACAATGGAAGACAGACAAAACAAAGAATGTCGAATCATTACAACTTATCGAGCAGAGAGTGGACTGAGCAGTGTTCGAGAATATTATGATCATGTCTTCAACAAAAGTAGCATGGGATACTTTGGCGACAAACTATACAAGTATGGCCAAAGTCAATATTGTTAAGTTGCAGAATTCTAGGAGAGATTTTGAGAGTATGGAGATGAAGGAGACAGAGGACATCAATTCTTTCATGAATAGGGTCATAACTGTCATAAATCAGTTAAAGATTTATGATGAAGAAATTAAAGATCAAACAGTGGTTGAGAAGGTCCTCAAATCTTTGTCTACTAAATTTGATGTTGTGGTAGCAGCCATAGAAGAAGCCAAATATTTTTATCGTTGAAAGTTGATGAGTTGATGGGATCGCTTCTATCACATGAGGCAATGATAGACGGAAATAAGGATTTCACTTTAGAGACCGCTTTCAAAAGTCAGGGTTCTATTTCAAGAGACAGAGGTCGAGGTAGAAGTAGATTGAGAGGCAGAGGATGAAGTGGAAGATATGGTGATCAAAGAATTGGATGAGAAGAGCATGAACATGAAAGTGGAAGAAACTACAGAAGATTCAACAATAATAAAAGAGTTGACAGATCAAAGGTGAGATATTATTGCAATAAATTTGGTGATCATGCTCGTGATTATAGGAAAAAGATAGCTAATTAAGGGAACCAGAGAGCTAATGTCACTACATAGAGTACTAACTCCATGTTCCTAGCTTGCCATACCATGCATGAACCTTTTGCTAGTGTGTGGCTGTTAGACAATGGTTGCAGTAACCACATGACATGCAACAATAATTTGGTTGCAAATTTCGATCAATCTGTGAAAGCAAAGGTAAAGTTGAGGACTGACAAGACTGTGGAAGTAGATGGCAAAGGAGTGGTCAACATTCTGACCAAGCAAGGGGAGTCGAAGACAATCTTAAAGGTATATTACGTTCCTAGTCTCAAACATAATTTGATAAGTGTTGGTCAAGTTACACAGAAAGGATACAGAGTTATCTTTCAAGGTTAAGAATGTGTTATATATGACAAGCCTCCAAAAATATGACAGATCAAAGGTGAGATATTATTGCAATAAATTTGGTGTTTATGCTCGTGATTACAGGAAAAAGATAGCTAATCAAGGGAACCAGAGAGCTAATGTCACTATATAGAGTACTAACTCCATGTTCCTAGCTTGCCATACCATGCATGAACCTTTTGCTAGTGTGTGGCTGTTAGACAGTGGTTGCAATAACCACATGACAGGCAATAAGAATTTGGTTGCAAATTTCGATCAATCTATGAAAACAGAGGTAATGTTGAGGACTGACAAGACTGTGGAAGTATATGGCAAAGGAGTGGTCAACATTCTGACCAAGCAAGGGGAGCCGAAGACAATCTTAGAGGTATATTACGTTCCTAGTCTCAAACATAATTTGATAAGTGTTGGTCAATTGACACAGAAAGGATACAGAGTTATCTTTCAAGGTTAAGAATGTGTTATATATGACAAGCCTCCAAGAAAGCCGTTGATAGCAAACGTGCAGATGACGAAGAAGATACTCTTTCCTCTAGTTATGAATTACAATGATCAGGTCAGTTCTTTTACAGTTGCATCTTCTGATGATTATTGATTATGGCACTTTTGGTTTGGACACTTCCACTTTTCTGGTTTAAGATTGTTTCAATAGAAATAGATGGTGAGAGGATTACCTCCCATCAAAGAACCTACTAGTAATTATGAGTGTTGCATCTTGGGAAAGCAACACCGCGAAATTTTTCCAAAAGGAGTTGCATACAGAGCAAAGCAACCTCTTGAGCTAGTGCATACAGAATTGTGTGGACCTATGAGGACACAGTCGATTGGTGGAAGTTGTTACTTCCTTAATTTCATTGATGATTATAGTAGAAAGAATTGGGTTTATTTCTTGAAGAAAAAGTCTGAAACTTTTGCAAAGTTCAAGAATTCAAAGCCTTAGCAGAGAACCAAAGTGATTGACAGGTTATGGTATTGAGGTCAGATCGTGGTGGAGAATATGACTCAAAGACATTCCATGATTACTACAAACAACATGGAATTAGAAGACAATTCACAACCAGGTACACATCGCAGTAGAATGATGTAGCAGAGAGAAATAATAGGACAATTATGAAAATGGTAAGAAGCATGTTGAAAGGAAGAAACTTGTCTAGTGAGTATTGGGCAGAAGAAATTGCATGTGCTATTTATGTGCTCAACAGATCCCCTATAAAGAGTGTGGTGAACATAGTACTAGAACAACCATGGTCAGGTATGTATTGCAGCATATCTCATCGCAGAGTGTTTGGATGTGTAGCTTATGCACATGTGCCTAAAGAGCAAAGAGACAAATTGTATGATAAAAGTGAAAAATGCATATTTACTGGTTATACTGAGAAATCAAAAGCTTACAAATTGTATAACCCTATCACAAAGAAGACCGTAATTAGCAGATATGTTGTGTTCAAAGAACAAGAGTCATGGAATGGAACTGTAGAAAAAATAGTTGATGCACAAGTGCCACTAATGGAAGAAAATGATGTTGAAGAAAAAGAGCAACAAGAATCATAGGTGAAGACACCAAACAGAGAAACACCAACAAGGACTCCAAGATTTTCAGAGCAGCATGGATCTTCAAGCAAATCAACAAATCGAGATTCTCCCACCAATCAATCAGATGATGAATCAAACAATGGTAAGAGAAGATGAGAAGTTTGAAAGATATTTATGATGATTTGGATGTTAGTTCAAATTTTGCATTGTTGTCATTCCAACCTTTTTCGTTTGAAGAAGCAATCAGAGATGAAAATTGGGTGCAAGCCATGGATGAAGAAATTGAAACTATTGAAACGAATGATATATGGGATTTGGTTGATTTATCAAAGGACAAAAATCTCATTGGTGTGAAGTGGGTGTACAAGACAAAGTTAAATGAGTAAGATGAAATTGAAGATTTAAAGCTATACTTGTAGCAAAAGGATTCTTGCACCAACCGGGAATAGATTTTGGAGAAACATTTGCTCGGTAGCTAGATTGGACACTGTAAGAGTAGTTCTAGCCACAACAACTTAGAACAAGTGGAAAGTATATCAAATGGATATGAAATCAGCCTTCTTGCATGGAATTCTAGAAGAAGAAATTTATGTGCAACAGTCTCTAGGATATGAAGTTGAAAGTAACGAAGAGAAAGTTTATAGGTTGAAGAAAGCACTCTATGGACTGAAGTAAGCACCTAGAGCTTGGTATAGCAGAATCGACAGCTACATGATTAAGAATGGATTTTGCAAAAGAAACATTGAACCTAACTTCTACACAAAGGTAAATGAGCATGGATAGATTTTGATTGTTTGCTTATATGTTGATGACATGATTTTTGGAGGTGATTTTGAGATAGATGAATTTAAAGAAGCCATGATGAAAGAATTTGAGATGACAGATCTTGGTCTCATGAAATATTTTCTTGGCATAGAAGTTGAGAAATCTGAAAAGAGAATTCTTATTTGTCAAAATAAATATGCCAAAGATTTGTTGAAAAGATTCGGGATGGAAAATTGCAAACTTGTCTCTACACCAGTTGCAACATGTACAAAGTTAAGCAAGGATGATGAAGGAATCAATGTCAATCAAACTCTCTTCAAAATATTGGTTGGAAGGCTCATGTATCTCACAACTACAAGACTGGATATCATGCAAGGAGTGAGTTTGATTTCTAGATTTATGGATACTCCAAAAGACACACATTGGAGTGCACGAAAAAGGATTCTGAGATACATATTAGGAACTAGAGATTGTGGCATAATGTAGAAAAGAAAGATTTGATTGGGTACACAGGCAATGATTTTGCAAGAAGTTTGGATGGTAGGAAGAGCAATTCTGGTTATGTGTTCCATCTTGGTTCAGGTGTTATTTCATGGGCATCTAAGAAGTAGCCCATTGTGACACTTTCGTCAGCAGAAGAAAAATATGTAGCAACAACATCAGCAACATGTCAAGCAGCGTGGTTAAGAAGAGTATTTGATGGACTTAAGCAGAAACAACAAGGATCAACAACAATATATTGTGACAACACCTTAGCGATTGCACTATCCAATAATAGTGTGTTTCATCAAAAGAGCAAGCATATTGATACTAGATATCACTTTATTAGAGAACTTGTGAGCAATGGAGAAGTTCAGTTGAAGCCCTGTAAATCTAGTGATCAATTGGCTGATATATTTACTAAGTCATTAGAAAAATATATGTTTGAGTTTAATAGAAGAAAATTGGGTGTTGTAAGCCTAGCTGAGACATAGACCAACAGGGATGTTTGAGTTGTCATGAGCCATGTTTTAGTTTAGCAGTCGTAATTGAAGGGGAGTGTTAAAATAAGATAATTACTCCTGCATGAGGAGTTGGCTAAACTTAGAGACTCAGTTAACTGAGTGTTGAGGGTTGAGTGTTTGAGTGTTGAGTCAAGTCCAGTTAAGTGATAGATGACTTTTAGTGTGTGGTTGCATGTGGTTTCATGTCAAGATATTTTAGGCAAGTCGCTAATTGGAAAATGATAAATACCCTTCACTGGGTTCATTGTAATCATCAAGTTTTGTGTGATCAATAGAAGAGACACAACTCATGTTATTTGTGTGAATTCGTGTTTTGTCTCCTCCTCCATTCAAAAAATTATTTATATAGTTATTAGTAATAAGAAATAGTTTTCTTTTAACAAAATATACTTAAGTGTTATTAATATGGTGGGTGGTGAATATAAGCTTATCCGCCTATATCAACTACATTGGTAAGTGTGGTTGTGCTAGTTTATTATCTAGTAAAATTATTGTTTTCACTCGTTCCTTTCCCTATTAGATCAAATCACTTTTATTAGGATTAAAATGAAAACAAGTATTACCTTTCCATGGTTTGAATTAGAATATATTTATTTTTATTTAAAGTTATAGATACATTTACTTTCCGTTAAAGTTTTAGCTAACTTCATGCAAAAACATATTTATTACTCGCCTTTATGTGTGATTATTTATCTTTGCAAAATTAAACTATATTGTTTTTAAAACAAAAATAACATAAAATATTACCACTAAAAATGGTGGAACATGCATTGATAACATCCACAAAACAAAGCATGGTAGCGACACAGAGAGATACGATACTAAAGGGAAGTTTGATACCATTTCAGCAAGTACACCATAAAACATTAGGTCAAAGTCACATTCCGAGAGATCCATTTCATGTTTGAAGGAAATAGGATTGGTTTAAGTCATATAATATTGTAACTTGATTGGTTTACATAATGTGGAGTGTAAAGGTGTGGTGGAAGCTTTTTCCATATAGCGAAAGTTTTCAATATAAGTTTGACAATATGAAACATTGAATATTGTATAACAAAATTAAACCGATTGAACCAGAATTACCAATAGCAAAAGTTGAAGAAGTGCGGAGGTTTGGACGAAGTTGTGCGGAGGAGGGAATAAAGAAAAATTATAAAAATGATTGCGGAAATGGAACATTCTTAAATAACAAGCCCCACACTACCTTAATCATTTAATTAGACTATGATGCATTGTAACTATTAATCTTGTTAAATATTATTATCACCATGTAGTAAATAATTATTTATTACCTCTTCCATGTCTCGTGCGTATTTGGAAATAAATATTTATGGTTCGTGATTGCTATGTTTTATAAGCATGTGAATACATAAGCATGTTCTGGCATGCTTGAATGAAATTCTTTAGGTTGTTCTTCACATGTGGACATTATATCTTTCTATGATTTACATGTATTTGGTTTTTTTTCTTTAACAACAATGTTTTATAAGTTGAGAGATTATTATTCCCTCTAATATTGAAGCTAGCCTTAACTTAGGCACGTTATGCTAAACCTTATTGATTATTGTGTAGCCACTCCAGTGATTTACGTATCCAATGACATGGTAAGAAATTTTGGCACAACTCTGTTTCATGCTGGAGGAAGTGTAAGCTTTCTTCTAGTACTAAGGAGTGGAATAGATTCTTATAGAGCATGTGAAGCTGTTTCCTGATTAGGAAATACAACTAACTTAATATTTTGAAATCTATCTATTTACGTGTGAAAATTTTAGGTTTCATTGTCCTTTTTCTATGCATGGTAAAGAAATGCCAATATCTCACAATCCACTTAGTGCCATTAGCAGATCCAATGACTTATGTGAAGGCCCTCACTATCTTATCTTAATTTTCATGCTCATCTTTCACTTGCTAATCTACTTGTGCCATTACCTCGATGCATAGAATGACTCGCATGAGTGCGTTCATTATCATATCTTATTTTCTAACATAAAAACCTACTTCACTAGACTTATGAAAATACCTTTACTATAATATTATCTTATTAGTCCATGCATATGGCAATGCAGGGAATATAGCGATCACTCAGACATTGGATGGAGATGAATTCATAGTTTGACCAAAAATTTCTCCTCAATTTTTCTCTTTAACAAAAGTTTGGGATTGGAAATTTCCTTCAATGAAATTTTTAACCAATTTTTTGAGTTTGCCCTCTTATTGCACGCTTCACTTGCCCCAAGGAATCATATTCTTCTGCAAAGAAATATACTGAAATTTTTAATGTCAAAGCACTTTCCAAGACATTCATATTTTGTCCAAAGTAAAATATTGAAATTTCACTTTCGTCTTCACATTTCTACACATATTAATAACCAAAGTTCTAAATTTTCCCATTTATACACATATTCATAACCAAAGTTCTAATTCTTCCCTGCCACCATTATCCAAAGTTCTAAATTTTTCCTACCATAACTTACACTTGTATTGCAATTGATGCCACATGTTTGACTCTTCGACAACACATCTCTTCGCGTAGTAGCTTTCCTCACTAAATGAAAGGCCCTAATTCGTATGCAAGGAATTCATTTCACAGTGATGTTCTCGGCGATAGTTGCATCCGATGAGGTGAGGGACCTTGATTGTTATTGATTCTAATAGGCTAAGAGACATACTGGTAAATGAAATGGAGGTAGGGACAAGGGAAGGCTCCAACTATTCACAACAATTTATGCCCTTATAGCTCATAGTAACTCAAGCCCTTTACTCACCTATTACAAGATTGCCTCTTTCCTTCTCCCTATACATATAATTCATTGATTGAAAGGAAGAACAATTGTAAATGGAGACATGGAAATTGACACAAAGATAGGCACTAGCAAGAGAAATTACTAGTAAGAGTCAATTGAACTTACACTATCATAACTTCTCTTTAAGAAATATAGAACTACTATTAAATTTTTTTATTCTAACTATTTATGTTAAAGTAATATGAAATTGCATTAAAAAAAGGATTGAAAACTTAGTATTTTGAGATGCACTCATCAAAGTATCATAGGTTTCACAACATTGTTGGCATGGCTATCGGAAGTGATAACCCAACCTCACCTTCGATAGGTTAGGAAGTCGATCTAACCCACAAGCCTTAATTCAGTATTGCGTTCGAGGACATCTACCCTGCTCAAGGAGGAAATTGGGAAGCTCTGGTATCGTCTCGTAGTAAAGGGGAAATGTCTGATAAGTCATCTGGTAAAGCCTCACTTTTGAAAAAATATGCATATGGGAGCTGGTCATCTACAACTCCATCTAAATACCAAGTTTCCAAGAGATATAAATGGTCGAGTCCTATATGAATCTTACCAAGCTTCATCACAACTAAAAAGGCCGAGTAGTTGAGTCAAGTAGCCAAGCCCAGTCGAGTAGAGTATAGCCCAATAGATTGAATCAGTGGGCATTTCCTCATAGGGATCTTGAGGAGGAATAACTCACGTTAGCATAAAACCATAAATCAATAATGATAAACACACTAAGAAAATCCAAAATTTGACTCTTAAGGTCTATATATTGTAAGAAAACAATACCTTGGAACTAGGAGGGCACTTATATGGTTTTACAACCGAGATAGGTTAGGAAAGTTAGGTTCAAGGGGTTTTTCGTACATAGTAGAGAAGCCTGCATAGCTAACAATTTGTATATTTGTAGTGGTTAACATCTACTTAAGATCCATGCTCACAAAGTATAAAATCTAAACCCTTAGTGCTAACAATGTTGTGACATGAATTGTGTGTTTTTGGGTGGCTCTCTACAATGTTGCGACATGAACTACATGGCTCTGGGTGGCTCTCTGCAATGTTGCGACATGAACTGTGTGGCTTTGGGTGGCTGCCTGCAATGTTGCAACATGAATTTCATGGCTCTAGGCAGCTCTCTGTTATAGAAAGTAGTTGAGGCAAAAAAGCATAGGAATCTAAACACAAGAGCACTTTCAACATATTTTAAACTGGGGAATCTATGCATTATATGAGACTATTCGATAGAGAATAATAGTGATACACGGGGGCATGTGGCTTGAATTCAAGCACTACATACATATTGGACAATTGATGTTTGCTTAACACATAATGTTGTTGTGCATTCAAACACATGGTCAACATGCATATAGGGTTGACACGTAATGTTGACATGTATCATTGAGACAAAAATTAGTTATTTTCGTGAGCTTAATAAACTTATGTGATATTTAATTCAAATGAAGAGCATGGCTGAATAACCTTACTTATTGTATTATTTTAATGAATATCGTAACTTAACTTGATATGGTTGCAGATGAGTTGTCTACCTTAAAGGTTGGAGTGGATTCTTCTTACAGTTCAGAACCTAGGAGTTGGTGTCGCCTATTTAGAAAGATCAATTGCACTATATACCAACCCTCACTGAAATCCCGGTAAATAAATCCTCAAGTTCCGATATTTCAGGGTAGGCTACTCACAATTTTACAATTATATGTTTGTAATTAGGGTTTGATTTTTGAAGGAAATATTCACATGGAAACATTTTCATCCAACCCTCAAGAGTTGAATCCATAGATCTATGCTAACTTCATTCTAATCTGTTGTTGAAATTATCAAAACCTATAATAGTTATTCAACTTATGTCCCAGCTGTGGAGGTTAAATAAGTTAAGCTTGCAAGCAACATAACTATTGTGATTAGGCCAATCTTTGTTAAATAATAAAATTTTGGATGTTTTATTAAATATTTTTTAAATCATAAAACTCTTGATGTTTAGAAAGAAAAGGGATGAAAAATACTTTTGTAAATAACTCACGGGTGCTTCTCAGTATAGATAATAAATAGCAAATGTTTTTTCTGCAATCATAATGCCATTTCTTATGGAATATTA
>APFE030829936.1:277963-304720 GCA_000404065.3 Pinus taeda | reverse complement strand
TTACCATTTCTGAGATTAGTGAAGATAGTCAAATTCTGAACACATTAGAAAATTTTGAACCATTTTCAGAATATGACTCCACACAATTTCAGTTGGATTCTGACATAGAGTGTCTATCATCTAGACAAATGTCTCTTTTCTCTATGGAAGAGTTTGGTAGTTCTGCCATTGCAATGGAAGAACTACCAAGATCTCTTTTTGTTCCCCTACTTTCGAATCAAGACTATTGATGAGTTTCAAACTCCTCTCATTGTGAATGGCCACCGATTGAAAATTTATCATAAGCCACTCTCCAAAGAGGACTTTGTCAAAATATTTCAAGAAAATTCTGCAATGAGGCTAGTGGAGAAGAATTCTTCTCCTCCATCAGCCTAATCTTTGTTTCTTTCTGAATTGAAAAAAAAAAATAAAAAATAAAAAATGTGTATAAGCCTGAAAACCAATCTCAGATTGGCGGTCTTATACAGAAAATATGGAGTGAAAATCAGGGACACCTGACACTCTATATTTTCCAAAAATAAATCTCTCTCTCTTTCCATCCTCACTTCATCTTCATTCCATTTCACTTCACCTTCATCATTTTTTTCATCTCCATTTCACTTCATTCCATTTCATTTTTTCACTTCACTCCATTCACTCCATCTCATACCATCAATAAAAGTCCCTTTTAGGACTATTTTCATTCAGTTAGTCTTTTCCTAACTAACTTTGTGCAGTTAAAAGGGAGATGTCTCAGTTTCCGCAGTTGGAAACCATTTTCGCAGCTCGCACCAGTTTCCGTAGCCAGAAACGATTTCCGCAACCAGCATCACTCTGTCTCTACAACCAGCAGCACTCTGTTTTCAAGGGAAAATCTCAGTCAAAGGTTAACATCATCATCACCAAAGGCAGCAAGGATATGAGGCACCTGCAGGATCAAAAAGCAATAATGGATTAGCAACCTTAATCAACAAATGGCAAACTCATGAAGGTATGATCAAAATCTTTTCCAAACAACAATTTAATGTCATTTTATGCATAGTTATTAAATCGTGGAAGAGCCACTAAATGCAATGATTCGGCAAAGGTCATCTCACTTCTCCTCCACGACAATACTTTCATCCACCTCATACCCTTCTAACGGTCCCATAATCACTCATAATCCAAATTCGAAATGGACTGCGCTTTCATTTATTGGTCGTACGAAAGAGTGACCTATTATACTACGTCTCTTCTACACCATGATTTCCGCAGCCAATACTGATACGTGTGCGTAAGCCACCCGGCTCTAAAGGATTCAGCCGTTATTCCATCCACTTATCACTCCATTTCCTCACGCATTTGAACTCATTTCTTGTGTTCTAGTCCCTCATACTCACACCATTTCCACTTCCATTTCCGCTGCAAACTCCACAGCTCTGTTTCAAACCCCACTTACAGTCTGCAATATGCTTTGCATTGAGGCTACTCCACTTATAGCCGTAATCCACCTGTTTTCCCGTGAGCATCCTCCTCGAACATCCATACACAGTCGAAGCTTCAGCCGAAGTTGAGAGCCGAGGATGGGGAAGCTGCTTAGAGCTGAACCCGAAGGTCCAAAATATTTAGAAGGGTATCCTCAGACGAAGGAAGAATTGAAGAAAGCAAAATGGTTGAAGTTCATTCAAAAGTTCAGAGGATATGATAAAGAGGTAACGAAGGCATTTGCTCGATCCTTCATTGGGAACACCGTGGAAGTAGGGGACCTGAAATTTACAATAACAGAGAATACCATAGCCACAGCAACCAGTCTGCCTCAGGTGGGAGACGGATGGTTTAAAAACAGAGGGCTATAAGATCAAGGATGGAAGAACATGTTCAAGAACCCAGGTATGGACACTTCAATATTTACTAAAGGGATTCTTGTACATGTAATTAAGGAAGAATGGACTGCATTGTTATTACTTGTTCAAAAGTTTATTACATGTGAGGGCCGCTTTGGTACCATGTATATGTACCATGCAATAATTATGATGAATTTCATGGAAGGCCATGCCATCAATTTACCCTCCTTTCTGTTACGAAGCCTAAATAAAATGAGTTCCACTGTCCAAAAGAATGTAGGCCATATTGAACCCCACTTGTATCATCACGGCCTCATTAGAATTCTCATAGAGGATCAATTGAAAAATAACAAGGATAAATGGGAAAAGTTTTTAGTGAGGAATCATTTCTAAGAAGTGACTGAAGCTTCCACTAGGAGTTCTCCTAGAATCCCAAAAGGAAGTAGGAGAACAAAAAGAGATGTTGCAGCCCAAGATCCTCCTATTGTAGAAACTCAGGAAACCACTCAAGAAGAAGAGGAAGAGAGAGATAAAACCAAGAAACAAAAAAAGGATAAAGGGAAAAAAATTGTTCATGAATCATCTCCATCACCTGAACCTTCAGTAGAAGAAGACTCCCAAACCTTGGCTGATAGACTAGCACAACTTCAAGTTGCTGCCCTCTCAAAGAAGAAACAGAAAGAAAAACAGAATGCCCAGCAAAAGAGCACTAGTGTAAAAGTGAGAAGAAGCAGTAGACTTAAAGGAAAAATAAGTGTGACTAAAGAAAAACAGTCACATTTCATTGATTTGGGAGAAGGTACACCTGAAAAGGCTCCAGCTCAACTTGACCTTGAGTCCACTCCTCCACGCGAAGAGAGTCCCTTTCAGACAGAACCTCAAACATAAATTGATTTTGAACATAGCCCAAGAAGAACACCTGAGATTGACCCTGACCAGCAGGAGGTATACGATTATTTGGAGGCCTTGGAGCAATCAGTGGCAGGTCCAAGCACTACATTGCCTCTCAATGAACAAGTCCAATCTTTAAAATAGGAGGTGATTGAACTAGAAGTCCTAAACCGACATATTAAACAAGAAAACGAAGCATTGAAAGAACAAAGCAAAGTGGAAAAAATGGTCCATGACAATACAATGCTTCACTTAGGACTCTGGCAGAAGAAGAACAAAAAATTGAAAGGGAAATGTAAGAAACTGAGTAGGGCATTGAGCAATTTGAGGTTCAGGTGTTTAGTCAAGAAACCAAGGACAATTTTGGCAACAAGGAGAAAGAGAAGAAGGCTAGATGTTTTGGAAGAAGCATCTGAGCACATGGATTAAAAGCAATGACAAAGTTTTGGTTGCATGAGGACATGCAACACCTTCACAGTGGGGGTATGTTGAGCCTCAAACCTACGCTTCTTTACACATCCTCTCAGCCTCTTTTTCCTATTCATTTCCCTATTTTGCCACTCATTCCCTCCATCAATTTGCTCAAATCGTTGTATTTTAGGACTTTTTACATGGTTTTCTAATTATTCTAATGACTGTGTTTGGTTTAGAATTTTGGTTCAAGGTGCTACGTTTCCGCAGCTCACACAGGGTTTACACAAGGTTTTTCGTAGCTGATCCCGATTTCCGCAGCCAACCCCGAATTTCGCAGCTGTTTTATTAAACGCTATGTTCCAGGTGTCGTCGGGGAAGAAGAGCCACATGGGCAAGTTTGTGGAACCAAGGACATGGTGTGTGTCCCTCCAGATCATCCAAACCAGTCATCAAAGCCCGTGGTCAACGAGGAGGCAACTTTGGTCAAACAGAGGTCATTGGCGGTGGCACGGCTCTGCGTGTTTTGTTTTAGAGCATGTGTAGAACAGGTGGCATCGTCCTCAGTCGTAAAGATTGTGGGAGACATAAATCCAACAGTGGACTGAATGCCCACAATGATCGTTGCCTAGATCCAAGGACGTAGCAAGACTATGTGTTTTTACATAGCTGTTGAATTACTTACATTTCGTTAAGTTAGTTCACCTTCTGCAGTTATAAATAAAGCGTCTTTGAACGCTGGACAAGTTAGTTGTTAGCTGCTGTTTTGTACTTTTGAACTCCCACTGTATTTTCTATTTCATGCATAATATATGAGAAGACTGTTATTCCATTTACGCGTGTGATTGATCTTTGAAACGACTGGAGTAGGCAGAGGGCCCCTGTTTACTAAAGGCCTGTACAGTATTTTTAATTTCTCGCATTTCGTTTTCTTATTTCATGTATATAATGCCTTTAATTGCTGTGTTTTAATAGCTGTACATACATTTCAATTTCTGCTTGTTTACATTTTTGTACTTTTTCATGATTGATCAGTGTGTTATGCAGGTTTCTTAGGCGTGCCCGGGACAATTTATTTCTTTTCTTTTTCATAACTAGTGACACTTGTGATCATCTTGTCTATGTTGCTGACCTTCTTTGTTTTGTAGCCTTTATTTCCTCATTATCACTTAGTCAATCTGCATAATTTCTTTCTGTTTGTAGACATCAAGTTGTTTATCTATTGATGGTCTCTTCTTCATAACTTAATATCTTTATTGAGGACCAAAACATCACTTAGCGCAGCTTGATTTAGTTATTCAAAACTCACAATTGCTTGACTTGTTTTTAATTGTTTATCACATGATATATTCAGTTAAAAGGCAAGAGGTTAAGAAGAAGTTAAAGTATTTGTGACTAGTCTTTTTTTTAGGTAGATTTACTTTAATCTCACATTGTTTAGTTGTTAGTTGACATAGATTTCATTTTCATTTCCTTGCAGCAGCAGAGGCATTGGGCCAATGTCATTAGTCTTTTATTTGATGCCTTTACTTTCCTTTAAGCATTGATTTCATTTCAAGCTTTCTTTTAGAGTACTTTTAAGTTGTAAAAAGCACATCACAATCTCACACACTTCACTCACTTTATTTCATTTCCATCACATCACATTAGGAGAGATATACTTGAAAACAAACCTAAAAAGTTAAAAACGACAAAAGCTTAAGAATAGTTGCCTAAGTACATACAGTACACCTCACTTCATTAGCTTACGAGCCCCGGGTTGACATTTAAAAGTTGCAATTTAGACATCACTAAATTGACCAATCACCAGGGTCGACTAGGGGTAGGCAACGAGGTATAGAGGCCTTGCCTCTTGATGGTCGGTTTGGCAATGGCATAGGAAATGCATGGGCTGATGTACTTCCTGACATCCTGTCGAAGATTCGGCCAATAGAAATACTTCTACAGTACTGCCATCATTTTCTCAACCCCGAAATGCCTAGCAGCTCGACTGTAGTGTGCTTCCCAAATCATCTTGGCACACTCGCTTGAAGGAACATAAAGGTGACCCAAGTGGCATAACTTGGAGGTGAAAATCTGGAACATGCTGACCCTCCAAAAGGGTCTAGTATGTGTGGCCGAATTTTGGGTCACTTTTGTAGAGAAATGGCCAATCAGAAGTCTCGTGGCCACAAGAGTTGAGCACGGTGGTTAATTGCATGATCGGTGGTTGACTAAGGCAATCTACAAAATTATTGGTGCTGCCCTTCTTATACTTGATATTCAAATGGAACTTTTGTAGGTATGTGGACTAATTTTGATGGTGATCATTCTGCAATTTCCCTTGGGTCTGTATGAACTACAGGGGTTGGTGGTCTGTGTGGATGACCATTTCCTTCCCTAAAATGTAATGCTTCCATTGTTAGCAGGCCTGCACAATGGAATACATTTCTTTGTCATTAGTGGGATACTTCCAGACTGTGTCTGAAAGTGTCTCATTGTGATATGCCACTGGATGCCTGTGTTGAGTAAGGAATACCCCAATATCATAGTCAGAGGCATCTATCTCAAACTCAAATGGTTGTTGCAAGTTTGGTAATGCGAGCATTGGTGTCGAGCAGAGGCAATATTTCAACTCTATGAATGCATTCTGTTGAGATTCAGACCAAAAGAATTTCACTTTCGCTCCTCCCTTGGTGACTTGACTCAAGGGCCAAGTGGTATGAGAAAATCCCAACATGAACCTTCGGTAGAAGTTGGCAATACCTAGAACGCTGTGGAGCTCTATCAGAGTGGTTGGAGATGTTCAATCTTGAATGACTTGGATCTTGGTTGAATCCACATGCACCCCTTGTTCATCAATAATGTATCCCAGATATTGAACCTCGGTCATGCGAAAAGTGCATTTCTCCAAATTAGCACATAACTTGTGTTGCCACATTGTTTGGAGAACCTGTTAGATGTGGTGGAGGTGCTCTTCCGAACTTTGGCTGAAGATCAGGATGTCATCCAATTATACCACTACAAATGAGTTGGTGAATAGCTGCAAGATGTCATCCGTTAGCCTCATGAAGGTTGCAGGAACATTCGTCAATCTGAAAGGCATAACCAACCATTCAAAAAGGCCCTCCTTGGCTTTGAAGGTAGTCTTCCACACATGGTTCGATTGGTACCTGGTGATATCCTGACTTCAAATTGATCTTGCTGAAATATTTTTCCCCCTTCAGTTGGTCCAGGAGGCCATCAATCTGTGGGATCGGGTACATATTACGAATATTGATCTTGTTCACCACCTGATAGTGAATACAGAGTCTCCAAGTCCCATCCTTCTTCTGTACCAACACGATCGAGCTCCCACAATGTGATGAACTCTGACGGATGTGACCTTTCTGCAGCGGCTCCTGAATCTGCCTCTTGATTTCATTGTTCTCTAGAATGAAGTGCTAATAGATTGATCCATTGGGTAGCGATGCACCTGGGGTCAGATCGATGGATTGCTTGACCTGACAATGCAGAGGAACCCCTACAGGGAAGGTGAAGATGTCCTCGTACTCCTCCGTGACCTTGTCCATCTATAGTTGTAGTGTGGAGGGGCCTTGTCTGAAGGTCGTGGCCATCATCTTCTTCTTTCCTTGAGGGCGTATCATCAGGAAAACAAATTTCTTGGTTTTGGAAATGAGCTTACTGCATTGTTTTGCAGTAACCAAAGAGATGGTGGTAAGTGGTTCTACCTCCAGTATCCTATACAAATTATTTCCCAAAGTAACAATAACAACACGAGGCCTTGATTCATACATAGCATGTCACTTCCACATGTATGGTTGTCCTAATAATACATCACAAACTTCAAGGGGAGAAATTTCACGCAATACCTCATCCGTGAAGGGCTTGATGTTGTATGGAAGGCAGCACTCCTGGCTCATGCGAAGATCAAGTCCTTGGTGAAGCCAGCCGATGGTGTATGGTTGTGGATGTGCTATGGTCGGTAAGCCTAGCCACTACACAACCTCTGTAGAAATGAGGTTCTTTTGGCTCCCACCATTGATAATGAACTATAGCAGGGATCCCTTTACCCACATCTGGGAGTGGAAGAGACCCTCCTCCTCAGGGAAAATTTTAAGAACCCCCCCAAATTTACATGTATAATAAGTAGGCGAATCTCCATGGTATATAGGAAAAATGGAAGGCGATTTTATCAATAATATGATATGTATATATAATTTTTTGGCGAATCTCTCACCAGGCAT
Organism: Pinus taeda; assembly: GCA_000404065.3. Taxonomy (NCBI): domain Eukaryota; kingdom Viridiplantae; phylum Streptophyta; class Pinopsida; order Pinales; family Pinaceae; genus Pinus; species Pinus taeda. The sequence goes on along the minus strand of APFE030829936.1, from coordinate 297,390 downwards.
GGTGGATATTTTACTCAATTATAAAATCTTGTGTTTATTGAATACACAAATGAAATCATTGCATTTCTTTAAAATATCTTTTGAAATCAAAATTACCGAAATTACATATCGATAATCTAGTGGGTGTAAGATAAAATTCACCCGTGCCATTCACAGAAAGCATGAGAAAAAAACCTAATACTATATATAAAACCAAGAAAAATTCAAATTCATCACTTCTAGGGACCTCATAACCACCCTGCAATACACAAGTATGTTCCTGTTTGCAATTAGAAAAATTACCCAAATTACAATCTGTTTACTCCACTTCTAGGGACCTCGTAACCACCCTGCCAATACACAAGTATGTTCCCATTTTCAATTAGAAACATTACCGAAATTACAATCTGTTTACTCCAGCATATGTTGGAAAGTTATAGAAGGATGACTAGTGCAATCAATCCATTCCTTTTAGCCCTGGATTTGTTTCAGTTTAAAACAGAAGTATACAAATATACTTGTCCAATGTCTATGCTTTAACCATTCACCTTAAGATGTTTTTACAATATAATTTCCTAAGTCTATTTAATATCTTCATTATCATAAAAACCAACCTATATCCATCTTAACTCCACATCTACCACTCTTAGGGGGATGGAATCTATTTATCCCTCTGAGCACTTGGTAGACCCAAAATTAAGATGGATCTAAGATAGAATTTCCCCTTTAAATAGTCTATGCTCATGGTATTACCATGGGTCAATACCATGGGTTATCATAAACATGGAGCTTAAAAATTACTATTAGTAATTTATAAAAATGAATAAAATTAATAGTTGATTTTTATTTTATTTTATATTTTAACCAAGATAAAATGTTTAACATACATTAAATTACAACATCCATTTTTACTCTTGAGCCACCAAGCCCCGAGAGGGATCAAATATTTTTTCACTCTATGCTAGTTCACATATCACAATATTTGATACCTCTCGGGGGTTAGTAGATCCAGAGTAAACATGGATCTATGCTGGTTTAATTCCCCCATTTAAATAGGCTAAATTCCAGGTGAATACCATGGGTCAATACCATGTGCCATTTTGGTGAATATCATGGGTCAATACCATGTGCCATTTTGGTGAATATCATGGGTCAATACCATGTGCCATTTTTATTTTTATTAATACTAATATTAGGGTTAATAATGTTTTTTTGCATGGTATTAATATAAAAAAATAAAAAAATGTTTAATTTGTTTACCATACCTCTCGTTTATTTATATTTTTATTAATTTACCACACCATTCATAAATACAGGGTGACTTATGGAGTAAATATAAAAAAATGTTTTATTTGTTTACCATATCTCTCGCTTATTTATATTTTTATTAATTTACCACACCTCTTTTACAAATATGGTATTTGGCCCATAGGATTCACTTAAATAAAACCTCCTTCATAAATAGAACTAGGGTTATGGACTAAATATAAAAAGAGGTTTTATTTATTTACCATGAGTCTAGTTTATTTATATTTTTATTTATTTACCATACCTTTTGAGTAAGTATAAAAAGACGTTTTATTTATTTACCATACCTCCACTTTACTTATATTTTTATTTGTGTACACCCTTGCATGTATATAAGGTGACTTATGGAGTAAATATAAAAAATGTTTTATTTATTTACCATACTTCTCATTTATTTATATTTTTATTAATTTACCATACCTCTTTTATAAATATGGTACTTGGCCCATAGGATTCACTTAAATAAAACCTATTCTTGAAAATGGGCGAATGGAAGGTTGTAACTCCTAATTTCAAGGGCTAAATTTACCTTTTTTACCCTCTCCCTTAAAATAAGGTGGGCTATTTGAGGTGATTTGTAAAAATGTACTATGATAAAAAATATTCGCCCACTAAAAATTTAAAACCCCTTAATTTCGGCAAAGGGCGAACATTCGCCCCTAAAAGCACCCCTAGGGAACAAGTCCCCCCCGCACCCCCCGCATGGAGGGGTGTACAAACTTCCTGGGGTATACATCTGGTTGAAACAAGGACCTCTAAACAATCGTGCTCCATACTCAACATTGCATAATATTCTCCTTTGATTTGTTTTATTACCAACTCAGAATCTCCATGAATGGCAATACATTTAGCACCCATCTTATTTAAAAGATGTAACCCTAAGATTAAGGCTTCATACTCTGCTACATTATTAGAATACTGGAAATTTAATTTATATGGATGACCCTCTGAATGATGTGTGTAAGAATTGGAAACCCATATAATAGCACCTAGACCTTCTTTACTAACAAATCCATCAAAACTCAAATTCCATAAAAATTCATTGATTTATCCTATTCATTGATTAATGTTTGACATTCCTTTGTGTGGCATAACAAAATGGTTTGATCAGGAACTTGTTCCTATACATTGGCATCATTATATAGAATAAATGAGTCAAGGTCTGAATGGACAGAATATAAGGGATAATTATTAGGTCGCTCCTGAGTTGTGACCATGAATTTCATGAGTTTCTCACTATAAAGTCTCCTATTCTGACCAATTACAAGGATTTTAGCGCAGGTCATATCCATCTTTAAGGTTCCTTAGAGTTTGTCTACCCATGAACGAGAAAACAACATGCCATATTTGGGAGGTCTATCAACAACAACTATGTCCATTAGCACACTTTTGGCTAGTATTTGGACTAAGTTGACACATAAATCGTTTATAAGTCCAAGACACTTTACTTGACTAGAATCAAATGAATACATATCCTTATACCTTATAATTATATCTAATCCCAATTCCTCCATGACTACCTTAGGCATAAGATTGTGGGAGGCCCCCAAGTCAAGCATAACATTGTGTAAGATTTTATCATGAATGGTTAAACTAACATAAAAGGGAGGTAGATCCCCCTCTTAAATTTTACCATTGACTTCAAGGCCAAAAAATATTTTAGGTTGATCACTTGACACAATGACTGTATTAGTGTTCTCTTCTATGCTCAAAGATTTCATTACCTATGATCTATAGGAAATTTTATTCATTAATTATGTCAAAGGAATTGGTATTTTGATTTTCACCAATTCATTTTCTATATTAAATGATTTCTGAGATTTATTTAAATTGGCATCCTCTTGTTTATCATCGAAATCCTTTTGGGATATGTATCTTTGTTGGTTGGTATAGGGGTCATAAGCCTGACTTGATTTGGATGCAGTATCAAGTTTTTCTGGATTGGAACATCATGATTCTTTCTAGCAAGAATCTGAACATTCTTCTTGGAAGGTGTTTCAACTAAATTTTTCATCTGAGTATCAGGAGTTTTCCTACTCCTCATATTGTATTGCTTATGGAATTCCATAATGACATTCTCAAAACCTTTCTTATAGTCTTCTAATTCTTCATGTTCTATTTCATCCTGGGATAACAGGAAAAGGTCTTGTTTTTCCTGAGTAAAAAAAATAGAGTCACTGTCATTTAGTCCCATTAAATTTATTTGAGTGTCCTATGTATCATTAGCTACCTCAACTTCCTCATAAGTATAATTTTCTTGGAAAGGAGGTCTTACCTGCTCATCTAGACCTTTTGGTTCACTTTGTATGATGTGGGGTTGATTTCTTCTAAAGTTTGGATTCCTTATTTGGCCAGTTTGATTTTCTCTCATAGAAGCTCTATTAGTTACATTGATTCTATCTATCATTTTCTCCACTTTTCTTAGTAGACTATCTATTTTATAATCAGTGGAAGAAGAAGATAAAGGTTCCTCTTTTTTTTTTTTTCAGATTTTAATTTACCTTTTTTGGCTAATAAATTAGTCTCCAATTTGAGCACATTTTCTTGCATTTCCTCTAAGGTAGAGGGATACATTTCTCTTAGTTGATAGGCCATATCAACATTGAATCCTTATGGGAAATGTATCAAGCCCAAGACCAGGGATGGTTTAATGGAAGTCAAGATTGCATTGAAAAACCTTATTAAACATGTCACAGTAATCTTATGTAGTTTCATTAGGTCCTCCCTTAAGGTTTTTGTATTCATTAAGGATGTATAGAGTACTTTTTTTAGTTTCCCACCTATTTAGGAAAGATTGGTGAAAAATAGCAAGGTCGGCTATACTACCTACTGTTAAGTTTTTGAACCATTTTATTACCTCTCCACCTAAGCTCTAGGAAAAAAGCCTTAGTTTTACATCATTCTCATCTACTTCGTGAAGCTAAAAAAAGTCATTCATTTTATCTATATGTTGTTGTGCATTGATAACATGAGTGCTATCAAATGGGGAATCTTGGTCTGATAGTCTTGGGCCATATCATACAATTGGGTAGGTAAAAAAAAAGGAGCATAACGAGCAATGATGATGTATGGTCTTATGGGAGGACTAGATGTAGGGTTTGTTGGAATATGTTGCATTAATATTTGTGATACTACTGGATGAGTAGTAGAAATTATAGAAGAAGTAGGGATGACTGATGTTGAATGAATTGATAGGGAAGAGGAAGTTGATGGTGCAATAGTAAGAGAAGAAATTTCAACAGATTGTTGAATGTAAGCTTGATGTATAGCTTGATCAAGTGCTGACACGATATCCTACAATTTGTTGAAGTTCTGGGGGGCATGTTGATCTAAATCAGGTTCAACAAATGGTTTTATTGGTTTGTAACACTGAAGAATGTCTTCATCAATCACTATCTAATCAACAAAAGTTTCAGACTTGGTCCTAAAAAGAGTGTGTTCAAAAGGTAAGTTGAACTGAATATCTTGTATGGTGTCAAGGTTTTCAGGAAGGAAACTTTCCCTAGAAAGGGGGCTATTGCTTCCTTGGCTTTCTGCTAAACTTCTTTTTCTTAGTATCCTTTCAGGATTGTCTAAAATTTCAGGTGGTTCTGGATCAGGATTGGCTTAGGTATAAATTCTTTTTGGAGACGGATCTTTAAAAATTAAAAACAACCTCTAATCCTTTATTTCAAATATTTTGATTATTAGAATTCTTGAAATAAATATTTTGTAGAACTTGTTGGATGCAGGATTAAATTCCACATCCAACAAGTGCCCATTATGGATACTTTTGAGAAAACCCACACGGATAAAAAATTGAAGATATATTAAAAAAAGCATGTTGAACACATTTTTTAATGTATCTTCAATTTTTTTTTAATTTGCGTCTTCCCAAAAGTATGCATAATGAGTACTCGTTTCTTTTTGAATTTAAGGTCGCATCTAATGAGTGTCTATGCTTGAAATTTCAGTAAACCTATAAGGTGATAAACAAAAAATACAATTAGAAAAAGTAGTTTTCTTCTTTTCCCTCCAAAATTCATAAGCCTTATTTTGTTATTTTAACTATTATTGTATTATTTTTCCTTAGGGGCTACTTTTAGGTTGAAATTTCGCCTAATGCATTTTTTGGCTACTACTTTTAATGGGAAGAAGCATAAAGGTAATTTTTATAACCAAAAAGAGAATCCTAAGAATCCAATAAATAATGGGTAATCAAGTCTACTAAGACAAACGTTGTAAGCATCTTGTAGATCTAGTAACCATTCATTGTTTGGCATATTAGTGCATCTTTGAACAAAATTCTACCACATGGGTTTTTTTGTGCAAACTCCATGAGATGGTTTGGTACATATTTTACTAGTTACAAAAGATTTTGGTACCTATTGTATTCTGTAGGCACCAAATTATAGAAGACATCAATATCCTCTATCATTTTGTAGGCACCAATCTACATGATACACCAACCCCCTCTATTTCTTTGAGGGCACCAACCTACAAGAGAGACCAATCCAATCTACTACAATATTTGTAAGAAATAACCTATAGGAGACACCAATGTTCTCTGTCTTTTTTTAGGCGCTAAGATAAAGGAGACACCAATACCCTCTATTGTGAAATTTGTGGGCGCGAAGATATAGGAGACACCAATCCCCAATGCTAAAAATATTCATAGGAAACAACCTACTTCATTGAGTCTACTTGCTTCTTCATAATTCCTATTAGTTGTTTATGCTTTTAGAAAGTATCCCTTATTCTTCTTCCTTCACCAAGTCTATCAGTTATTTATACCCTCCCTAAGTTGACTTGCCACTTCTTCCTTCACAGGGTATAATTTACCCAAAATTTGTTTATGTTTTCTTCTTCTTAAGAATGAATTTTCATAGCATGCCACATATCCAATTTTGTAAATATGGGTATAAAACTTTCACCACAAGTACCTATATATATATTCTCTGTCTCCTCCATATTTCACAATCTAAAACATCTTAGAAGGAAAGCCATGGAAAATTTTCGAAGTTGACCTACTTGTAGCATGTTTTAGGAATGTTTAATAACACTAATTTCCTCATACAATATCTCCAAAATTACAACAAAACAAAGTATAAAATTTATATTACAACTACCTTGATATGCCTTCTTCATCTCCTCCATATTTCACAGTCTAAAACATCTTAGAAACAAAATTATAGAAATAATTCCACATTGGCCTATTTGAAGCATGTTTAAGGAGCATTCGGGAATATTGACTTACTTAGATCATATCTCTAAAATTATAGTAAAGTAAGATCTAAAATTTCAAGTACCTTGATATTCTTTTTGTATATCCCCTAGATTTCACATTCTAAACCATTATACAAATAAAGTTATAGTTAAAATACCAGCCTAACCCATTTGAAGCGGATTTCAAGAGCATGCAAGAAGCACGACTTCCTCAAAGTGTATCTTTAACATTATAGTCAATAAAGGTTTGATATTTTAGTACATAAGTATATAATTATGTTATATCTATATTCTCCAATTTTTATAGTCTAAAAAATCCAAGAAGAAAAGTTATAGTGAAAATTATAAGATGGTTCATTCACCCCATATATCACATTTTTGTTTTTGTTTTTGCTTTTAAACTCCAAAAGTCACATCAAAATTCCCCGACTCCTCTTGCAAATATTAAATCTATTTTTTCCTTTTTACACCTTAATTGAACTCATCTATCCTTTATTTATAGTATTTATGTGTTCACTTATGGGTCCAACTTGTAAATTAGTTGGGTCGACACACTTGTACTTTCTGGTTGGGTTATCCTAAAATAATATTCCATATATCCTCTTTCTTATGGAGTTATAAGGAATACAATGTACCATTGGAAAGGTATCAAAATAAGATTTCCAACCATATATTGTATGTTGCATTTTAGCTTAGGTAATTTTAGTAAAAATACCTTTAAAAATGAGATATTCAAAATAGGCATTAAAAGCTCAAAAATAATATTTCCAACAGTCTTCATTTTCCAAACTTTATATTGGACATAAATAGTCTTTCCATATCTTGGATATCAATGATAACAATATTTCCAATATTATTATTATTTACAAAATTAGACAAAAAAAAAACTAAACCACAATAATTTGAACTCCTAATCTATTAAAAAAAAAAGTTTTAACAATACACTCATTCAATATCAATACAAACTCATATTCCTAATTTAAAATTTATTTTTAAAATCACTTTTTAAGTTTACCCGCATTAAACCAATTATATAAAATATCAGAGAAAATAAAATTTCAAAATTTGTTATTCAAAGTTAATATGACATAAATAAACAGAGGGCGAAAGAGATATTTACATCATTCTTTAATTTTATACTTCAACTCATAATAGATTGTTATTCTAATGTCCTAGGTTGAAAACACGAAGACGATCTATTTCTTTAAAAACTTTTATTTATTTTTCCATAAAGTTATTTCTTCGTTGATGTTACTATATGTAAAATTGTAAATATTAATGCAAAAGGAAAATAAACTTATATTTGAATAGCATTAGAGATATGTCACCAACATATTTTTAATGTAATTATTTTTTATTTGGAATATTAAAAATTTAACATTTTTCCTCTTTGCTATACACAAATTATTTAAATGTTAAGTTTCAATTAAAATAAAACACGTATTTTTTATTTATATATTATATTTTTATATAAAAAATTCCAAGATTATTTAGAAAGATTAAAGTTGAAAAATAAATTAATCAAATTATTTTATATTTCGGTTAAAAGCTAAAAAGCATAAGTTTTTCTTAAGGTTTATGCTTTAGTGTCATTCTTTGGACAAGAAATCAAGGTTGGTATCGATGGGTGAACCAAAGTATAAATGGACAGAGGTAGAGGTGGCTTTTGAACTAAAATAGAAAAACACAAACCTTGTAAATGGTCTACAATACTCAAGGATCTTGTCCTAAGTTTCTATCTAGCATCACATTCTAATGTGGATATCAAGAGATCAACCACAATGGACAAGATTCTGGAGTGTGAGAAGAGATGAACCCATAGTCTCATCCTCCTCCACAAGGAAGAAATAATGTCCATGATAGGTGAAGGCCCACCCTCGCGTGATAAAACTCAAGTTGATCTAGTGCATGCCTTTTGTCATTTTAATTATTGTGACTATAGTTCTAAAGAAAATTGTAGTTGGGTTACTCTTTCCCCGAGATGATACTAGTGATTCAGATTTATTGACCTTCTTAGTATTGGTGAGGTCCTCGACTCCTCAAATCTATTTTCAAATCCTTATCAAGCTTCTCTTTGGGCATTTTTTGCTTCTTGGGGTTTGTTCAACATATGTGGTATGCCACCTGAGCTTTCCTTGGAGCTTCTTGTGGGTACTCCCTCTACTGTCCAACTTCTTCTTTTTGAAGGTAAGTAGGCAGGTGATTGTTCCACTCTTTAGCTTTATAATATTGGTGAATATGTCATTCTTTATATGACTCTTTTTTTGTGATACGGATTATGGGTAAGCCTTCCTCCTCTAGAAATTTTTCTTATAAAGATATTGTCCATGCTCGACCTCCCCCAAAAGAATCTTAGTCCCAAGTGGTTGCTTGGTTGTTTCTAGCTGAAAAACCTAAGGAACTTCCCTCTATAAAAATCTCTCACCATGTTCTTCAAGATCTCCATTAGATATTTACAAAGAAAACCCTTATGTGTCATTTCAAGGGTTTATGACCCTACTCAAGTGATTGTAGAGCTATAACTAGGGTCTCTCACACCTCTAATTATTCCACATTAATAAATCAATCCGGGAACATTTTGTTATTGCAAAGAGTAACTCAATCCGAAGCTATTCGTCCGAGTAATGCTTAGTAGTATAGTGTTCAGAAGATACGAAAGAAAACAGATGCTAAGCTGTAACTAAGCTAACCCAAAAGATAGAATCACACAAGAAAGTTGATCAGTCAAGGGTACGGAAGCAATAACCCATCCCTCTAGAAATTGATAAAAAGGAAATTAGAGTATGGACCATAGGTCTGGGAGCTAGGCAGCTTCTGCTGAGGCTCACTACAGCCTTAGACCTTCTCTCACACCAAAACAACAAAGGCAAGTAAATAGAACGGCAAAAGGTAAAATGGAACAGCAAAACGGAAATGGAACAGCAGTAAATGGAACAACAATCGAAAGAATTGAATCTCGTGAGTTAAAACCAACTGATTCACACTCTGATTTTCTCTTCAAGCAAACTGGATAAGATATACTTTATGAAATAGCATTTATTGATGAATTATGGAACAGCAATAATCAACCATATATACATGCTTCACACTGATATAGTAATCTGAGAATGAAGGATGATATAACTATGTTTCTAAACAGAGTAACATTACTTTCAAGTCCCAACAAGTATTATTTCACATGGATCCAATGACAGTAACATTCATGCCGACACTCTGTCACAGAAATAACTGATTAAACATGCAATTCAACCCTGAATAGATCCAATTATACAGTGCAGAGCCATTACACAGAAAAATCATTAATATATGGACCATAACAGAGCATAGCATATCATATGAAAGATGTATCAGATTACTGAGTAATAGAGATAAACAAACCACACATAAATCACAGTATAATGATACAAAAGCAAGTGTCCTTTGGAGCCGGGCCCTTAGCTGCCAACGGTACACCACCTTAGATTACTCCAGACGCAGATATGAAATAAACACCAAGTCTTTTATATTAATGCATCAACAAATGTATAACAAAACCAGGTCTCAGTGAGACTCGATAATCAAAGTTTTGTTCTGAAACTTAAAATTATAAAAACAGTAGTCTCTTTGCTCAATGACGTTGTTCCTTTATATAAGAGTAACGACGGAGGTATCTAGATAACAAAGATAGGTAAAACAGTGATCCCTCAGGATTGAAGATCCTGAGGGATTCGCCAATCGGTTAATCCTTTACTTTTCTTTCTCGCGTTCGCCGACTCGGTATCCCTCCTTCCTTTCCTGGGCTATTTAGCTCTAATTTTCTCGATCTTGTTCGCATCTGGTTCCCCTCTGGAGGGAAAGCAGTTATTCTTCCTCTGATTTTCTCTTTTAGATGACAACTCCTTGCTTCCACTTCTCCCTGCATAGAAAAACGACAATTCTTAGTGATTGAGCTTCCCTTGTTAATTCTTGCACATTTTATTAAAATCCTTTATCTCTTTTGAATTCACAATGCATAAAAGGTTACAAATATTACTGAAAAGCCACTAAGTTGCTTGTCAAAAGCATACCTTTCAAGTGCTCCACACACCCCCTGCTTACCCTGTTTCATGCCCTCATGAAAACATTATAGTTGACATGCAAGGCAGTGAGAGAATAGGCCGGAGAGGGGATCTCGTGAGGAGGCTGACAACCGTGATGAGCAACTAGATTATCAAAGAACTAATTTATTTGATCTATAGGCATTTCATACAAGGCCTGATATCCGGGTGCAGGGTGCCAAATAATTGGACTATGAAATCGATACCCCAACCAGGATGGCCCTGCTTGCAGAATACGTTCCCCATAAAGGTTCAATCGGTTGGAAACCAGCTCAAAATTCTCGTATTTGAATGGCTCCCTGAGCTGGATGTTTGGGCTAGAGGTCCAGTATCGGAATTTTGTAGCATCGATGGCAAGGTCTTTAATAGTCAGGAAATATTCCAGACTATGTCGGATCAAGTCTTCGTGCATGGGTCCTAATATCTTGATGACACCTGGGATCCTCATAAGGCTCCTATGCTCTCTCCATAGCGTCACAGGGTCTCTAGGTTCGGCTCGTACCCATAAGTCTAGGCTATTCTCCTGTCTTTGAAAGGTGTTATAAGCTCTGAGCCATTTCAGCTAATTAACCCCAAATGAGATAAAGGCTTGGAATTGTATATCGCCAACAAAAGGGCCAGGATTTAAATCAGTTTCCTGGTCTAGCACGAGTTTGTGCAAGTAAAACGCGCACAATAACCTTTGAACCTTAATTCCATAATGCTTGCAACAATCTATAAAATCATTAACAGTTATAAGAAGAGCTTCGGCGAAAATCACATATAGAGAGACCTTTGTCGACGCGTTTCGAACCAACTAGTGTGGTTCATCGTCAGGACAAGTTGAAGACAGATCCAACAACACTTGTTAAATAGACTGAGCGGAGACTCCAACGACTAAATTTGACTCTAGGACCCAGGTCAAATTTTATTTATTTATTTATTTATTTAATTATTATTATTATTTTTATATTATTAAAAATATTAATAATATTACTATTATTCTATTATATATATATAATATATATATATATATATATATATAAAATTAATATTCATGAAACAATAAATTAAAATAATTTTAAAGTAAATTACTTTCTTAAAAATTATGACCTAAAATATATAATAAATATATATATATATTATAATATATATTATTATTATAATATTATTATTATTTAAAACTATTATTATTAATATTATTAATAAATAATGGAGATAAGAAAAATTAGGCCCAAATCAACACCTATTTCAGAGTAAAACACTCAATAATTCAATTAATTAATAACCTAAGGTTGTTAGTATAGACTAATTAATATTAAAAAGAATATTAATTAGTCTATACTAACAACCTTAGGTTATTAATTAATTGAATTATTGAGTGTTTTACTCTGAAATAGTTGTTGATGGCCTAATGGGTTTATTATCTCCTTAATTTATAATAATATACTAATAATAATATATTAATATATATATATATATATATATATATATATATATATATATATATATATATATATTATATATATATATATATAAGGTCATAATTTTAAGAAAGTAATTACTTTAAATTATTTTTAATTTTACTTGTTTCCATGAATATAATTTTTATATTTATATATATATACATATAATAGAATAATAATAATATAATAATATTTTAAATAATATAAAGATAATAATAATAATTAAATAAATAAATAAAATTTGACCTGGGTCCTAGAGTCAAATTTAGCCGTTGGAGTCTCCGCTCAGTCTATTTAACAGGTGTTGTTGGATCTGTCTTCAACTTGTCCTGACGATGAACCACACTAGTTGGTTCGAAACGCGTCGACAAAGGTCTCTCTATATGTGATTTTCGCCGAAGCTCTTCTTATAACTTTGATGGATCATAGAAGCCTCAATTCTACAATCATTAACAGTGTTGATGTGGATAGGTGCACCTGCCCTAACGGCTTTTACTTTCAATCGCAAATATCATTCAAGCAAAAATAAAGCATAATTTTTAGCAGGGGCCCTACAGGTCAAAACGTCATTATACAAGGAACACACAGTGTCCATCTGCTTAACAACACTATCTAATCGACGAGTTACCTTAGCAACCTTTTCTTGCTCCTTTTGCCATCCTTGGAATGCATGGCTCTCGGACTGACTAATATCCCGAAGTTGCTGTTGTAGCTCTTCGTATTTCTCCCGGGGGACTGTTTGTTCTCTCAGCTGCTCAGCTTCTTGGTGAGCTTGCTTCATCATTTTGTGCAAGGTCCTTGTTTTCGGATCCTTTTTCCATAAAGTCGTAGAGGCTGGGAATTTGACCTGGACCTTTCTATTACGCTGCTTAGAGTTTAGGACCTGAATTACCCTTGAGGGTGTTGCTTCTATTTGGGTCTCCTTGCTTTCTTTTTCTTTCTTAACACGAATAAAGGTTTTATGTGGTCCCCCAGCCATCGGAGCCTCTTGTTGTTCCTCTTCCTCAATTGGAATGTCCATCCGTTCTTCAGGGTCAGATGGAACAACGGTCTATTCTTTGGCAGTAGGTCTCGTAATGGGGTTCGACCAACAAAACAGGTATAGGTCTGTCGCCTTGTCGTCCTCCAGGTTTTTACTGCATTGGCCCTCTTCCTTTTCCTTGCGGTCCTTTGTATCCTCAAGTTGGCTTTCAAAATTCGAATTTGTTGTCGGAGCCTGGCTATAGTGCCCAACAACCTCTGCTGTTTCTTCCTTAATTTCCTTTGCCTCGCTAGAGGGTTTATGACTGGCCCTTAAGTCTGCTCCTTCTCCATCTGGGATTTCTTCCAGCGTCTTGGGGACAGATTGTCCCTGATTGGTGTCTTCCATTTCATCATCAGGCAGGTTTTCTTCTCCTGCCTTTTCTGCATGCGCTTTCCCAGGTATATCTTCCTCTGCGGGTCTGTTAGGGATGCCTGCTGTGCTGGAGGGCTGGCCATATTCTCCCATATTGGCCAGGACTGCTGCCAATTCCTCCTCACCCACAGGGTCCTGCAACGGGCTACCCCCTGGCTGTACTACTTCTTCTTCTTGATTGACCTGCTCGGTAGCTGTTTCTGCTTCAGAGTGCTCGTCTCTTTCCTCAATACCTCCTCCAGGTTGGTCAGCCTCGGCCCCTGATTTCTCAGCATTTTCTTCGGAGGGTCCTCCTTCTGGTTCTAGAGGTTCGTCCGTAATTTCAATTGGCTGGGTAGTGGTTCTCTGAATCTTTTCCAGCCTTCCTCGTATCCAGGCTAGCTAGGATGATTTTCTTGGTCTCTCAGGTTGTTCGGGTGTGCCAGCAAGTTCTCTAGGTTCCTCTGGTCGTTCTGGCGTACTGGAGGATTGTTTTCATTTTGGAGCAGCATGTCTTTCTGCTGCTGATTCCTTGCGTTTCTCTGATCGTTCCGGCGTGCTGGAGGAATGTTTAGGTTTTGGGGGTGGTGCAGCCAATCCCCCCTCGACTATTGCGATAAGTTCCTCCCAAGTGCTTTTTTGTTGAGTGAGACTGTGGCTCACTATCAATCGAATCAGTCGATGGTGGCTAACGACTGCGTCTATGTGCTGTGCCTTTTTCAGGCTTCGGGCCGCATCATGTAATAATGAATTTAAAAGTGCAGGGAGATTTACAGAACATTTTCCTTTCAAAACAGCTAAAAGTTTCAGGTGACGAGGTCTTACCACGTCTTTCCTCCCTTCGCAGGTGATGTAGCTCTGCACTATCTTTGCTAGCTCAGTCCAGGGTTCTCCTAGCATTGCCGACAGAACTCCCTTCCCTTTGACTGTCAAGCTTCGGCCTTCATCCTGGAAAATCTCCATAACCTTTTGTAATCTTTCCTTCTTCAGCGTCCATACGGGTCTGACAACTGGTAGTGCCGAGACTTCTGCGATGATATCGTCCGTGACCGCTATCCTCTTTCCTCCTATTATGGAGTAGTTTTCCTGCAAATTTTGCAGGAATTCCAACGCCACTGCTTCATTTGATTCTTGTAGGCGGCTGAAATAATTCAGCCACCTTGCGTTTTCCAGGATCTAACGGGCAGCAGCGGAGACTGTCAACTCCTGAGGTTCGCTTCGGACCGTCTTTCCCCCCATGATTCCACTCAGAATTCTTAATGGAACAGCAACTGCCTATGCTGTTTGAGACGCAGAAAGGATGATCGTCGCCAAATTTTGGAAAAAAAACATAGAGCATGCAACAAAAAAAGGATCGTGGACGACAATTTCCATAAAATGGAATTATCATACTGTTAAACCATGCCATACCTTCGTACATTATCTCGCTCGAATGGTGTGCAACCACGTAATCCATGGAGTAATGAGGTTACCTCCCCCCCGCGATCTGATAGGCTGTCCCCAACCGTCAAAGAGAGGAGCAGCAGCCAGTCGGAATTCAAGTCATAAAGAAACAACATATGAAATTATGCCATGTTTTAGAAAAGAAACGAAATGCCGAAATCGAGGCAAAAAGGTAGATCACGTTTTACATAAGAGCCTGCGTGATATAATGAGAGGTCGGGGGATGGGACGTCTGTCAAGCGTATGAAATCTCAAGTGGTCATTGTCAGTTCCGTTGCTATGATTGGTCGTAATGAATATTCATGTGATATATACATCAGGGCATGACATATGATCTATTCAAAGGATATAAGAGACAAAAAAAATATTGATATCATACCTGTTGGTGTAACCATTACGACTTCGATGCCATTAATAGAGCTCTGCTGCCAACAGGTGTTCATAACCTTGGCAGAGTTATTTATTTCACCCTCCGAAACCATGATCCTTTGTGTGTATTCTGAAGAGTGCTTTGTCAAAATGCAGGCCATTATGCTGGCTTGGTAACCAGATAGCCATAATGCCATTCACAAGGTAGGCGTGAAACGTGGACAGGCCGGCTCGTGATGAGACCCCCTGTTCCAAGGTTTGTTTATTTAATATACCTTCGGACCATATCCCTGGTGTGGTGGCCGTAATGGGAATGCCGCTTCGTTTCCATCCTTATGATCATGGTAGGCTGGCTCTCAATGAGACCCCCTATCCTGCATTTGACAATTTTCATATTTTCTTTTTGTTTTTGCAGAGCACCTCTTTTTTGTTTATTTACACATAAGGGTGGTTCCGCACTCCTTAAGAGCGGGGCATAGTGGAAGAAGTCTTATCATCCCAACAGACAGATATAAATCCTTTGTTCTTACTCCTAAGTAATAATCAAAAGAGATTTTTAGGGAAATCGTCATGATAAAAATCACCAACCAGGGTGCCGGTAATAAGACAATGACAGCGAAGATGAAAAGTTAATGTCCCTCCTCTTGTCCTCTTATCAGTACTAGGCTTTATAGTGATGGCGATTTATGATCTGCTGACTTCGGTATATCATGGTTTATGTTCATCGCATAAGTCCATTGCTGTATCTAAAAGACTGGGGAGAACATGGGCGCAAAGCATCCTCAAATAAAAACAAAAACATGCCGATGGTGTTCCTCATAGAAGAATCCATGCAGATAAATTCGTAGGATGTCGTTTCTTTGAAAGGAACAACAGAAAATCGCGAATGTTGTTCCTTCTGAGAAAGGAACAGCAGAGACACTCAAATGTTGTTCCTTTTGGAAAGGAACAACAAAAACACACAGGTGCTGTTCCTTTTGAAAAGGAACAGCAAAAACACACAGATGTTGTTCCTTTTGAAAAGGAATGACGAAACACACAAGTGTTGTTCCTTTTGAAAAGGAACAGCAAAAACACACAAGTGTTGTTCCTTTTGAAAAGGAACAGCAAAATCACACAAGTGTTGTTCCTTTTGAAAAGGAACAGCAAAATCACACAAGTGCTGTTCCTTTTGAAAAGGAACAGCAAAAACACACAAGTGCTGTTCCTTTTGAAAAGGAACAACAAAATCACACAAGTGTTGTTCCTTTTGAAAAGGATCAGCAAAATCACACGAGTGTTGTTCCTTTTGAAAAGGAACAGCAAAATCACACGGGAGTTGTCCCTTTTGAAAAGGAATAGCAAAATCACACGAGTGTTGTTCCTTTTGAAAAGGAACAGCACAAACACACAAGTGTTGTTCCTTTTGAAAAGGAACAGCAGAAACTCACAAGTGTTGTTCTTTTTGAAAAGGAACAGAAAAAACACACAAGTGTTGTTCCTTTTGAAAAGGAACAACAAAAACACACAAGTGTTGTTGCTTTTGAAAAGGAACAGCAGAAACTCACAAGTGTTGTTCCTTTTGAAAAGGAACAACAAAAACACACAAGTGTTGTTCCTTTTGAAAAAGGAACAACAAAAACACTTTAGAATGCAAAAAGAAAATCAAGAAAACATATATACAAGATGTTATGTACAAGTTATGAAAAAAACGAATTCCTTAAATTATAGGTGAGGAAGATTTCGCTTCCTCCCCTAAAATTTCCATATCAGTGTCTTGTCGTAGTTGCTGACAGAAGGATTCCCGAGTGAGTGGCTTTCGATAGAGACGAACTCGGTGGCCATTTACTTTGAATGCATATCCAGAACCGTCAATTGTAATCAGAGTAAGGGTCCCGTTGTGATGTACTTTCTGGATTTCGTATGGTCCTAACCATCGATTCTGGAGTTTCCCTGGGAAGTCCTGAAACCGAGAGTCATATAACAGAGCCCAGTCTCCTTCGTGAAAGACTTTGTTCTTGATAAGTGCATCATGCCATTTAGCTCGCTGTTGTTGAATCAATGTTGTATTTTGTAAAGCAAAGAGCCTGATTTCGTCCAATTCATTAATCTGTTGTAATCGATTGATTTTTGCCTCACTCTGATCTAGGCCGACTTCCTGTGCAGTTCGTAGTGTTTGGATTTCGAATTCTATAGGGAAAATAGGTTGTTTTCCAAACACTAATTGATAAGGTGAATAGCCTGTGGTACTTCTCCATGTGGTTCTATAAGCCCATACTGCCTCAGGTAATCGGGCGGCCCAATCACGCCTATGCGATGCAATAGTTTTTGTTAAAATTGATTCTATTACCTTATTACTACTTTCTACTTGCCCATTTTCCTGTGGGTGGTATGGGGTAGTAATTTTATGTTGGACATGATAATTGTTAAGTGTTGCAGCTAATTTATTTCCAACAAATTGTGGTCCACCATCTGTAATTAGTTCTCTTGGAAGTCCATAACGTACAAACAAATGGAACAAGAATTGTATTATAGAGTCTTTTGTAGCCTTAGGCAATGATTTGGCCTCGACCCATTTAGTAACATAGTCTGTCGCCACCAGAATGTATGTCCTCTGATTTGATGATGGATTAGTGGGCCCGACGAAATCAAGAGCCCATCGTTCAAATGGCTCAATGACTAATTGTGGTCTCAGAGGCATTTCGTCGGCTTGGCCAGGTCGTCTTGACGGCTGGCAGCTGTCACAGGCTTGGGCAAATTTTTTCACATCTTTGAAAATTGTAGGCCAATAGTATCCTATCTGCAATAATTTATGTGCTGTTCTCTTTTTAGCAAAGTGTCCCCTGCATGGTCCGTCATGGCAAGCTTTTAAAATGTCGAAAATTTCGTCTTCTA
Organism: Pinus taeda; assembly: GCA_000404065.3. Lineage (NCBI taxonomy): Eukaryota > Viridiplantae > Streptophyta > Pinopsida > Pinales > Pinaceae > Pinus > Pinus taeda. The sequence continues at coordinate 279,316 of APFE030829936.1, read as the reverse complement.
GAATACATCTCCTAATTTGCATATCTGCCCCTGTGTGGAACAAATAACCCCCAATCCACGAAAATCGAGTGCTCTTCTGAACAATCTATTTACGTTCCTGAGGGGTTAAGTGTTTTGGTAACTTACCTACCGCAAGGTAATTGGCGACATCAACATACCAGGGTGTTCGAACAACAACAGCAAACAGGTGCTCATCAGGAAATTGATCTTCCACTGCTGCTGTTTCAATTGATTTTGGTATTCGTGAGAGAAAATCGGCTACAGGGTTCTCCTTGCCAGGTCGATCCTTGATAGTGATATCAAACTCCTGCAATAAGATCAACCATCTGGTTATTCTAGCATTTGTAACAGGTTTATTTGCCAAATATTTGATAGCAGAATGATCTGTATATAACATAACGGGATAGCCTGTGATATAATGTCTAAACTTATTAACAGCATGTATTGCAGCCAGGAATTCTTTTTCAGCGACAGTATAATTCAGTTTGGCAGAGGATAAATTTTTGCTGATATAGTAGATAGCATATGGTTTTTTATCCTCTTCTTGCCCCAGGACTTCACTGATTGTTGTATCTGAGGCATCAGATCAGATTTGGAATGGTAAATTCCAGTTTGGTCCTCGAAGGACTGGGGCTGTTGATACAAGCTTCTTTAATTCCTTAAAAGCATGGTCGCATTTTTCTGTCCACAAGAAATCAACATTACCAGTTAGAGCATATAGAGGTGCAGCAATATGTGAGTAATGTTATATAAATCGTCTATAATACCCAGAAAATCCAAGGAAACTGCGTACCTCTGTTTGAGTAGTGGGGATGGGGATAAGCAAAAGTATTTGGATTTTGGCCGGGTCTACCTGGATGCCAGCTGCTGAAACATAGTGTCCTAGAATGAGCCCTTCTGTCATCATCATATAACATTTTTCGTGGCTTAGACAAAGCCTGGTAGCAATGCAACGTTGTAGGACTTTTTCTAGAGTATCTAAAGCTGGATCAAAATCATCTCCATATGGTGTAAAGTCATCCATGTACACCTCAAGTCCATCATTTATTAAATCTGCAAAGATGCTAAGGACAGCCCTTTGGAATGTAGCAGGAGCATTACATAGGACGAAGGGTAGAACTCGATAGGCAAACGTTCCCCAAGGACAAGTAAAGGTAGTTTTATCTTGGTCTTCAGGGGCAATTTGAATTTGGTTGTATCCACTAAAGCCATCCAGGAAACAAAAGAATTTCTTTCCTACTAAAGTGTCCAATACTTGGTCTATGAATGGGAGAGGGAAGTGATCTTTCTGTGTGGCTTTATTTAACTCCCTGTAATCCACACAAATCCTCCATTTTCCATTTTTCTTGGGTA